>CAUYRH010090035.1:0-55808 GCA_963574655.1 Perodicticus potto
GTTTGACCTCATAGCGGTTGTTGATAAGGAGCATGGTGACTACTCTCTTGAGTTAGTCTCACTTCTTGTGGCCCAGCATTACAAAGTCTTAAAAGTTTTCCTCCTAATTCTTAGACTTTACCTCTTTCATGTTCACATGGATGGAGCTGGAACATATTCTTCTTAGTAAAGTATCTCAAGAATGGAAGAAAAAGTATCCAATGTACTCAGCCCTACTATGAAGCTAATTTATAGCTTTCATGTGAAGGCTAAAACCTAATTATACCACAAGAATATGGGGAAAGGGGCAAGGGACGGGAGAGGAGAGGGGAGGATGGGTGGAGAGAGGGCGATTGGTGGGATCACACCTATGGTGCATCTTAGAAGGGTACAGGTGGAACTTACTAAATGCAGAATATAAATGTCTTCATATAGTAATTAAGATAATGCCATGAAGGCTATGTTAAACAGTTCTATGAAAATATTTCAGATTGTATATGAAGTCAGCACATTTTGCCCCATGATTGCACTAATGTACACAATTATGATTTAATAAAAAAAAAGTTGTTTTCATGACATGAACGGTAAAATCTGAGCAAGTACTCTGAATGCTATGAAACAGCAGTTTTATAAACTGCATATGTAGTATTCATGGGAGTTTGAAGAAGTTTTGTTACCAAAGAGAGAAAATACTTGAGTTCTCAAGATACGTTGTAATTTGTTAGAAAATGTTATGGCTGTGATAGACAACCTAAATCATGCATTTTCTGTACTCTGTTCCAGGTACAAGTTCAGGATACCCTTTAACTTTGACTTTTGCTGCCATGTAAGATAAGAATTAAATATTTGTGTATATATATATTATAAATAAGCTTTCAGACTGAAGGTAGCTAGCTAGTGAACTCCAGTATCCTCTGTTTCATATTGTCACAGGAATAAAAATATGGTTAAAATATTAAGAAAAAATTTCCTCCTATCTCTTGAATCCTTCCTATTTCTTTTGGGGCCCAGTGGTTATCCTGTCACCCCTCTACAACCTCACGTGACCTTGATGTGTGCGCACATTCTGACAGCTGTGCAGAGGGCATCTCACTCAGAACTCTCTTTTGAGTTCCAAACTAGAATATGCAAGTCCATCCTTCCTACTTGCCTTTATCTCAGTAAACGATGTCACCATCATTCCGATTGTTCAGGCCACACATCAAGGTACCATGTTTTGAAACTGTTCTCTTCTTTATCTGCATATATATTCAGTCACAAAGTCTTTCCATGACATCATTTTACATATATGTGTGTGTGTGTGTATACATACATATCATTATTATTTTCTTTTTGAGACACAGTCTCTCACTTTGTCAGCCTTGGTAGAGTGCCATGGGTCATAGCTCACAGCGACCTCAAACCCTTGGGATCAAGAGATGGTCTTGCTTCAGTTTTTCAATTTTCAGTAGAGAGGGGGTCTCACTCTTGCTCAGGCTGGTCTTGAACTCCTGAGCTGAAGCAATCCACTTGCCTCAGGCTCCCAGAGTACTAGGATCACAGGCATAAGTCACCATGCCCAGCTCTTTTACATATATTTTAAATCAAACCTCCACTTTTTATTCTCTCTTGCTGCACCCTAGTGCAAGCCTATCTCCAGACTAAGCTAATGCATGAGCAAATCATCTCATACACACACACACACACAAAAAGTTCTTTTAAAACTGTGAATATATTCACATCAGACCTGTATTTAAGCCTTTTAATGGCTTTCCAATGCTCTTAGAATAAAGACAAAGATCTTGGCCTTTGCCTAAAAGGCTGCATGATAACCTGACTCCCAGTGTCCCCAACTCCATCTGCAGCCATCCTCTGCTCACCTTCAGGACTCTCCAGCCAGATGAGCCCCTGCTACATTCTTGAACTGCCCCAAGTCCCTTCCTGAGTCAAGCTCTCTGAACCTGGTCACCCTTCTACCTTTGCCTTGTTGCGTCCAAGTTGAACTTCAAATTTAGCTTCATTTCTCAGAGAAACTTCCAGTAGCATTTGTACTAAGCTTGGTCCCTTTGCCACATGCTTCCGTGTGTTTCTCCACGTGTTTACCCGGCATGTTGACTATGTGCGCATGCGTGCACATTCACATGTGTACATATGCCGGGTCCACAGCAGCTCCCTTCATTTCTGTAGGGACCAGGGTGGCTTGACTCACTCTCATCATCTAGTGCAGTGCCTGTGAAAAAGATGCTCAAAATACATCCTTGGAAGGATTGTTGTTCAATCTTCAATAAGTAAATGCTCAACCAATCATAGCTATTAAAAGAGTAACAATGAGGACAACACTGAGAATGTGCTTAGTCACCTTGGGCAAGCAGAGGATCCCAGGGTTCTGCTGACTCAGACGCCATTGTGTTTTCTGCCTTTAGTCGCTGGTTTTCATCTCCAAAACCTGCTTGCAAATGGCTCTCTGGTCTTGGCTTTGGGATTCCCAGTTGTGAGTTCTGATGAGTTGGAGTCCCCACAGAACAGCTTGTGTGAAGTGAATTTGTCTTCAGTTAGGCACCCACAGTTCTACTTGCCTTTTACCGAAGTGCATAACTGGCAGCATTTGGCACCCTCATTCTTGCTGGTTCCAAATTATGCTTTGAATGACAGTGAATAGTTGAGTTTATGTTCTTATCCTAAAAAGCTTTCTCCTCATGACATTTGCGGGAATAAACATTTATTTACTTAGTAATCATTTTATTTTTTTTTTTTATTGGTGGGGATTCATTGAGGGTACACAGAGCCAAGTTACATTGATTGGTATTAGATAAGGACCCGCCTATATCTGCAGAAAAAAATTATCTTTGTACATCTCTGGTTATCAGACATTCCAGGATAGGGAGGTATAGTTGATCTATCTATAAAAAAAGAAAAAAGAAATTGCTCTTCTCTGTTATTTAAAATCTAAAAATGGGCAAGGATATGAATAATTTTGCATGTGAGGATAAGCCAGAGCAAATGGTCTTTGCGTTGGGAGGTCTAGCTTTAGGTTTTGACTTAAACAATGTCATTGTTAAATCTGAAGGGCAACTTTGCCACATAAAGATCATGGGGATGTCGTAAATTGCATTTTTCCCTTCTCCCTGAAGAGGTTATTATAGAACAAGAATTATTTTGAAAATGTCATCAGAGAGGAGGAAAAAATAATCTCCCCCTCTAGGTAGAAGATAATAAAAGACTAAGGCATCCTCGTGGATTTTCAGCTAACAGAGGACATAGCCCATCTTTCAGTTAAAGCAAAAAAGTAAGCAGCAAGGTCACATTTCCTTCCTGTGACCCTGCTATTCTTAGTTTATGGTTATTAGGCCTCTCTTTTAAAGTCTCTTTCAGCAATGCTGAAAGCCAGTCTCCAAAATGGGTTAAAACTTTAAGTGAAAAAAGTTTGCTTTCAAGGAGGTTACCTCCTGAAAGGGAAAAATAATTAGATGCAAATGGTATTAACCAATTTACTATGTTTTATGAAAATTGAAAAAGGACAGTATAACTGGGTTTGGGAAATAGTTTACTTATTTTTGTTATTATCTTTTAAAAAAAAAAAAAATCCTACAGGGTATTTCAAGGCACTGTAATTGAAAGCCAATCTAGAAATGAATGAATTTCACAGAAGGGAAAAAGGAACATTTACTTTAGAAAGAAAGAAAAATCTTCCACATACATGAAATAGGGTTAAAGAATAGATGAAGCAGAGGGTGGGTGTAAATTAGAGCAGAAAAGTCTGCCCGATTTAAAGAAGCAAACGACCAGTGAGAGGACAGCGAGCCCAGCTTCCCTGGTGTGTGCGTTGTGTGGGCTTGGCTCCACAGAGCGCAGAAATTAGAAACATATGTTCTGCAGGACGTTCTAGTTTCTGATTGTGTTCCCATAAAATCTTATGTACATTAAATGATGAGTGCTTTAATACACAGGCATATATCTCTCATCACATACGATCTGGAGGTATAAGAATTTGAAAGAGAAAACTTGTTTATATTTAATAAAAAAATTGGTGCCAAGAACTGGATATTTGAACATCGAGAAGTGAATCTATTCAGAAATAAATCTTATACCCATAGCTGTGGAGAGATTTTTTTTTTTCTTCTTTTTTTTCTTGTGCTGGAAGCATACCTTAGAACTAATTTCTAGGGCTACTTGAAGCTTAAACCCGAATTGCTGATTGCATTAGCTAATTTCTTATACTTGCCAACTTGTCCAGTGTGGCAATGTTGCCCAACCCTCCACACTCAGCATTTTTACACAAAGCACAGGTCACCCATACTGGGTAGAAATGTGTCTGCTCAGTGATCTCAAAATAAAGTGCTGCTGTGGACAATAACACTCTCAGCCACATTTATTCCACTTAGAACCTATGGACAGAGTGGAGGTCAAGTAGAGTTGAAAAGGCCAAGTGGCTCTGAGACAGAACTTACTGCTTTTGTTCTTTCAAATGCTGTCACTGGTGACCGGTCCAAAGCAGCAGAAATAATGACATGTGTGCTTGGCCTGAACCCTCAATGTTTCACCAAACATAGGGCAACAAAAAGGCTACCCAGCTGACTCAGAAGTTGTCATTCAAGTTGAACTTGAATTTCCCTGGCTCTCAGGTAATTCCTACTGCATAAATTGCAGATTGAAACTGCTACTAGCTTACTAAAGTGAGTGGCTAACATAATAAGGCCTGTTGTCCTGCAGAATCAGACACACTGGGGCCACTGGGCCTTGTCTTCACAGGAATCAGGAACATAGCTATCCCAGAGGTATTTGGGGAAACCTGGATTCAAGGCCAAGTAGATCTGAGTTCTAGTGCATTTTTATGATAAGTTGGCCTCAGAAACGATATTCTTGAAGTTTGAAAATTTAACATTCCTTTGTCAGTCTAGTCTCCATATTGCTGAAAGAAGTAGATATTTTTCCATAGCGCCATGTGACTGTGTCATTTCCTGCTGTAAAATCTCCAGTTGTTTCTCAAGCTGTGGGCAAAGTTCAGTTCAAATTCTTTAAGAAGTCAAAGTAAGCTATGGGTAAATGTTTTTTACAGAGTCAAATTAATAATATAATAAATTAATGAGATGACCTGATGGACGGACCTCATTTTAATGTTAGTATTTTCTGAATACTTGCTATGTGCTTGATTTCATGGCAACTGCCTCACATCAATATCTCATTTAATTCTCCAAGCAACTTCACACTTACTTCTAATTATGTTTCTACCTCCATTATTTTATCAATGTTTGTTGTTTTTAATGTTAATGAACACTTTGTGAAGTATTTAAGCATTTATATCAGTGGTTTTCCAACTGTGAAAGCAGTATTTCATGAGATAAAGCTCCTACTTTAAGGAACGGCATCTGTGGCTCCCTCAGTAGGGTACCAGCCCCATATACCCAGAGTGGCAGGTTCAAACCTGGCTCCCGCCAAACTGCAACAAAAAAATAGCCAGGTGTTGTGTCGGGTGCCTGTAGTCCCAGCTACTCGGGAGGCTGAGGCAGGAGAATCACCTAAGCCCAGGAGTTGGAGGTTGCTGTGAACTGTGACATCATGGCACTCTACCGAGGGTGACAAAGTGAGACTCTGTCTCTACAAAAAAAAAAAAAAACAAAACAAAAAAACTACTACTTTAAAAAGAGTTTAATGCTCATATTAAAAGATATATTTTAATAAATCCAAGCTATGAAGTACTTTTATGGCTCTAAAAACAGTGAGCCTATGTGTATTATAGGGGAAGTTGTCTATGGCATATTATTAAGAGAAAGAGAAACAAATTATAGAAAATACATTATATAAAATTCCACTTATACATATGAAAAAATGCTCATCATCACTAATTATTAGAGAAATTCAAATCACTTGATCTTAGCCAAAAGGCTGAGAAGCGATGAGAAATGCAAAACTACCCTGAGATATCATCTAACCCCAGCGAGAATGGCCCACATCACTAAATCTCAAAACCAGAGATGCTGGCGTGGATGTGGAGAGAAGGGAACACTTTTACACTGCTGGTGGGACTGCAAACTAATATACCCTTTGTGGAAGGAAGTATGGAGAAAACCTCAAACAACTCAAACTAGACCTCCCATTTGATCCTGCAATCCCATTACTGGGCATCTATCCAGAAGGGAAAAAAAGTCCTTTTACCATAAGGACACTTGTACTGGATTGTTTATTGCAGCTCAATTTACAATTGGCAAACTGTGAAAACAACCTAAATGCCCACCAACCCAGGAATGGGTTAACAGGCTGTGGTATGTGTATACCATGGAATACTATTCAGCCACTAAAAGTGATGGAGACTTTACATCTTTTGTATTAACCTGGATGAAGTTGGAACACATTATTCTTAGTAAAACATCACAAGAATGTGGAAGCAAGAATCCTATGTACTCAATTCTGATATGAGGACTATTAATGACCTAGTACATGGTGGGGGTGGGGAAAGGGGAGAGCAGGGAGACTGAAGGAGGGAGGGGGTGGGAGGGACATGGTGTGTGACACACCCTTTGGGGACCGTACACAATTATAAGATGGGGCATTACCTAACAAATGAAATCAGTGTAACCTGGCTCTTTGTACCCTCAAAGAATCCCCAGCAATAAAAAGAAATCCCATTTGTAATGTTAACAAACATGCACATTTAGAAATGCATAGACATGGGTCCGGAAATACAGAAGACTCTCCATGGTGGCTTACTTCTGAAAAGAAGATCAGTGGGATAATGAGTGTGAGCAAAGAAAGTCATTTAGTTTTTACTCTACTAACCCTACTTTATTTGAGATTTCAATAACATGTATTATTTTTATAACAATTTTAACAGAACCATACAGGTCTAAGCACAACAAAAAAATGAGTTCCACCATGTTTTTCCTCTATGTCCCTTGCCTTAGCTACAGATAGAATACCAATAATTTTTTCCTTTTAAAAGATTATAAAGAAGAATATTGAGAGTACAGAGGGCCCTTGACTGTATCACCTGAAGAATGTCAAGCCACATGCTCATGTAACTACATAACCTGTACAAGTCAGCGATACAACAGGAAAAGCCAGACTACTGCCTTTAGGGTGGGAGTCAAAGTCACCAATTCTATTTGTACAACATTTTTGCCCTAGATTCTCCGAGATGCTTAGACTTTCTTATATCTCTTTTAGATCACACAGGTATGAAATCCTAGAAACTTCCTTCTTCCTATTCTTCACCTCACCCCATAAGTTGTACTCACTGAATATCTAAGAATAATTCAAGAAGAACTTTAGGATTTTACTCTTTTATAAAAATGTTTCCTCACTAGCTCCTTCTCCTCCACAAGTCAATTAATGATGTAATGAAAGATTTATTTCTTAATACTTATTACAGCGTGTTAAAACTGTTATATAAACTTTACCCCCTAAAACCTGTCTTCTTCTCCTTCTTTTTCTAAATTCCCAGAGCACACAAGTGCACAGCCAACAACCAGTTAAGTGTTTACAAAATGTATGGCTCTCACCAGGGAGTTAGGGTGCAAGAGATTAAGAGTAAAATCTCTAAGTAGCCTACAGCTGAAACAGCATTGATTTCCACTAGGAAAACAAGGGAAATGCACACAAATAAACTTAAAACTAAGAAGGAAGTGAGTGGGGTCATATGAAGAATTTGAAGAAAATACATGCTGCCTGTTCCCCTATTTAAAAAAATCCCGGAGCGATGGCAAACAATTTATAAATTTAAAAATAATAATAATAAAAGAAAAACAAAAAGTCATAAAAGTTGATGAAAAATCAACAAAAAATAACTATTAATGACATGACATTAATTAACAATGGTGAGGTAGATAATAATATATAATATAATATATAATATCTCCTTACCGATATGGTGAAAGTCCATGCCATCAATGCTAAAGTACAACAAACGTAACTAGAAGCTATGTGAGTAAAATCATCTTTACCAAATTGGTAATTTGAGAGAAAACATATCGAAAGAAAAAAAACGCCTCTATCCTTTTCGTGAGTGTATTTGAAACATTGAGGATTGTTGTGATGCAGTCTGGTGGAAACGTAAAGCCTCGCTGAGCAAGACATCAGATGAAGCATCCACTTTACAATATTCACAGCACTCCTGGGAGTTTCGAAATGGTTTAAATGCCATTTGTAAACTGAGGATTATGCATAATGAGAGAGATCCCTTTTACCACATCAATCATGTTACTAGGAGCTTAAAGTTGATATTCATAGATTGGTATTCTAATGAATTACATAGTCTTCCCTGTAATGTTGATAACATATGTTTGCTACCCCAAGCTGTTTTTCTAGCAAATTACATCCCTAAATACTTCTAATGCTCTAAGAGCCACGTGGGTTAGAACAGCCAGGAAATACGTGGAGGTTGGATCACACGGCTTAAAAACTAACGCCTATGCCCGCCAGCACTGAGAAGTTAAAACCAGTATTCCAGCCTAAATAAATATGATGCAGAAATGTGTTTCTGTTACACAGGAGTGGTTACATTTAACATATGTTGGACGTTTGTAGCCAATCTTTGTGCTCCTTAATATAAAAATAGAGAAGCAGGGAAAAATAAGGTTATAGAAGAGAGCTGCTAGCAAAATGAAAACTTCTCTTTTTTAGAACAGCCCCTACTAGAGCTGTGTTGCAGTTAAATTCTGGCTGTGCTAATGTTATAAATCCTGATATCTGGAGATTTGCTATTGAGATTATCAAAACAGCTGATATAGACTCTTCAAATTTCTATGTACAGTTATTGATATATAAAAACTCAGCTGAAGACTAATCAAAATAGCAGAAATTATATTTTAAAGTATTACTATTACTTTTCTAAATGTTAGGCACTATGCTAAGACCTGTCTAAAAACCATTTTACCAAATCTATACAGCACATCTGTGACAAAAGTCCTTTTTGCATCCATACTTTACAATTCAGTTAAGTCTCAGAGAGGTTAAGTGGTTATTATTCTAAAGGCACACAGCTAATAAATGCAAAGTCAGGAGACAAACCCAAGAGGGTTGACTCTTAGCTGTGATTGTTTAACTTTGCAGAAGTTAAGTTCATTAGTCCTATCACCAGATCTGAAACAACACTGTGCATCTTCAGTTGTTATTATGGCAGCAACTGTTGCACAGTCCCCAGGAAGAAAAGGGAATTATTTGTTTATTTATTTATTTTGAGACGGAGTCTCAAGCTGTCACCCTGGGTAGAGTGCCATGGCATCACAGCTGACAGCAACGTCAAACACTTGGGCTTAAGGGATTCTCTTGCCTCAGCCTCCCAAGTACCTGGGACTATAGGCACCCACCACAGTGGCCAGCTCTTTTTGTTGTTGTTGTTGTTGTTGCATTTGTCATTGTTGTCTTAGCTGGCCCAGGAACCTGACACAACACCCAGCTATTGTTGTTTTTGTTGTTGCCTGGGCCGGGTTCGAACCCACCAGCCTCAGTGTATGCGGCCAGTGTTCTACCCACTGAGCTATGTGTGCTGCCAAATAAAGGGAATTTAAATACAGTTTAGCTAGGGGACACAAGAATTGTAAGAAAGTTACAGTTTCAAGTATTCAATCCCATTTCACTGATATGCTTTCCTAATAAATACTAGCATAAAATACATTTGAACAGAATAGTAAATAATACATCTCATAAAACTTCGTCTCCTTTTGGAAACAAAACATATCCTTCTTTTTGTGTTGTTTTATTTTATCGTTGTTCCTCAGAAACATTTGGAACTCTAAATCACTATATGTTGTTGCTTGATTCTTTGAAGGTCAATTTTGGGAAGTATAGAAAATTAGCAATCTAATCTACTGGCATGTGAAAGTGTGTCTTTGGAGATTATATATCGTTGATAAGAGATGTATTCAAGTTAAGCAAAATGTCAAACTACTTACTTATGTTATAGAACATTAAAATAAACATTAAAATCTAGTATGAGTAACAAGATTAAGTATTCTTTTCTTTCTTATCTTACTAACCCCTCTATCCTATGATATAATTAATAATTCTTGAAAATGGGAATAATGACATTATAGAGGACCCTATGTATATGTGGTTACTTGCTTATATATACTTTTTCTATAGAAAATAGCACACACAGAGATGTGTATGTATAGATGTATGTGTGTATGAGCTATTTTTTATAGAAAACATTTAGCCATAAATGTTTGTGGTTTGTATCAAGTTATTGGGAGGATCAATTTAAGGCCAAGTTCAAGCTCATTAATTCGTTTGTTCACTAGTGACTTATTGAGGGTTTAACTATGTACTAATCACTGTGCCAAATTTAAGATTAATCAATTATGGCCCAAAATAAAGAGTAAATCACGCTTACATTTCATGCTAAAATTTCTTTGAAAATATGATGTTACTGGCTTATAAATAAGGACTCATAAATCAATTTAATCTGGTCTTCTACTGTTTGAATTCATCATTTTAAGCAGAAGCGATGAGTGACATTTTAAAATGGCTTTTCAATACAACTGAAGATGTAAAGTACATTCCGAATCCAGCCTGGGCAGTTCATCTGCATCATGGATCTATTGAACAGTGAGCAGGATAGAGCAGTGTGAGCAAATATCACTGAAATGGCACCACATCAGAAGAAATGAAATGCAGGGATCAGTTCAAAACAATAATAATAGTGCCTTGTTCTAGATTTTTTTATATGACTATACCCATGTAGTTCATATTCTGTTTTGTGAGTTAGTTATTATGTTCTTAACAACATTCTGTTGCATAGATGCCTTTTAAAAAATTTATAGATACTACTTGGGAGGCTGAGGCAAGAGAATCACTTGAGCCCAAGAGTTTGAGGTTGCTGTGAGCTGTGACACCACAGCACTCTACTGAGGGTGACAAAGTGAGACTCTTGTCTCAAAAAGAAAAAAATTATAGGTAATGGAGAAAGAGAAAGTTTAAGTTGATTTCAAACAATCAATCAATTTATTTATTTCAATATCCAGGTGACTTCATTTCTTAACTGGATATTTAGACTTTGCGAAGTTCTATGTGTAAACTACTTAAACTTCGAACCTCAATTCTATACATCATACTGAGAAATCTTTCTAAGCCACTAGAACGTTTCCTTATTTTTAATCTATCACCAACTGCCTATATATTAATTTTATAATTATTCAGATGCTATTTTGTGACATTTCTTGACTTACTCTGTTGAACTCTGTTTTTTCTCATGCATCAACTTCTCACCCACATAATCATCTTGCTATTTAGATTTTGTCTTAGAACAGAGGTTCACAAGTACATGTACTGGTAGATTCTACAGCTAATATGTTTAGCTTATTCTAATATATTTTTAAATTGGACTTAATCTACATAACATTTAACCCTTTTTCTTTCATGGCATTCTCTCCTTGCAAGTATCTGTGCTCCCTTTCTTTAGTTCTAATTTAATTGGTTATTTCTAATGAGGCAATAGCATTCAGAAACTCTTCATTCAGATCACAGCAAAAGCCTTACCCATAACCTGTATCTAGTAGCTCACTCCTTTCTTTCACCCATCCAGTGTAATGACCACTGCACAACCTTCATGTTCATTATTCTCTGGCTTTCCTTTTTTGTACAGTTTCTTTCAAAACATACATACAATGAAAGGAGATTTTATAACTCTAAACTTTACAAAAAGTAACAAGCCATTTTTAGCCTGAAATCTTTTTTTTTAAGCTTAATGTATTGTTAAGATTCATTTGTATTTTACTTACTTCCATAGTTCATCAGTTTGAATTATACTAGGTTTAGAAATATATGAAATAATTGCCAACTTTCAAAATTTCAGGAAAAAGAGTTCACTGAAGAATCTAAAATTCTATGTTCTCTTAAACTTAAAATCTTAAAATTGTAAGATCTGGAGGTATGGGGTCTTCATTCTTATACACAATCAAATTGAGGGAAGAATTGGCTACTGCTTCCCTGGGCTTGTACCCTCTGGGCTCCCACTTCCTATAGATCCATTCCTGTCTCCTTTACTGGCTTACTAAAGTGTCTTAGCTCTTTAAAATAACTTTTTTCAGATTAAAATGATAATTTAAAAAATGATCTATTCTGGTCAATCCATGAGAACAAATTTATTGCTGCTTAATGCTGGGTTGTGCCCAAGTATGTATATGAAGGGCTGACTATAAATATTTCTCAGCAGCTGCCTTGGGTATTTCTGCATGTGACATTTAAGAAACAGCAGTAACTGTTTATCAAAAGCCATAGAATTATTGGTATCTAGAATATTATATTTCCTAATTAATGCTTTAAATTTGTTTAAGTCATCTATATTTTATCCTGAGTTTCCTTTAAAAAAAAAAAATGCTCTAAAGCTCTGTATTTACCTGGACAGAGAGAATGAAAAATTGAGGCATTTATCCAAGTAAATTATCCAAGTAATTTAGGCAAACAGCCATGATTTTAGGGAAGTAATTCCTTGGTCAAAATTACCTACATTAAGCCTGTATCAAGCAAACATTCTCTAATCCTTATAATTACTTATTGTTTATTGTTCATACATGGAATATTTTTTGTCATAGTACCTAATCCTTTCAATAATATGCATTAATTTTTACAAAGTACTTCAAAGCCAAAGAAAAACATTGTTTAAGAAAAATTTTATTTAATTAGCAAGAAATAAAAAAAAATTGTATTCCATTGGTTTCAGGTTTTATGGTTTTTAAAAAGTCTTTAGACGCTAGATCCAAGTGACAACAGGAATAGTATCTAACTTTACCTGAAAAAACTCAAAGGAAATAAATATCTCTTTTAAAAAGCTGAATAGATAAAACCCAGGCGCGGTAAGAAAGCAAACAACCAAACACAAGGCTGTGATTAGTTCACCTGCCAGGCAGAGACGCAGGAAAGCAGGTACAGGTCACAGGGCTGGGGACAGGGCCTGAGGGAACAGGGCACTGTCAGGGTCACACCGCTCAGGGAGATGCTCGCCGAGGAGAAGCCACCCTAGTGAACATCTGTGGTTTCAAGCCTCAACAAGTCTTGGGCAGCAGAAGATTCACTTTGAAAAATGACAAATCAATTCTCTATCACTCTGAAAACCAAAAAGAATGTGGGAAATTCCATGGAATTCAGTGAATTAGGTAGGGGTTTGTAGTTGTTTTTTTTTTTTTTTTTTAATAGAAATAGTCTCACTTTGTTGCCCTTGGTCAAGAGTGCTTTGATGTCACAGCTCACAGCAACCTCCATCTCCTGGGCTTAGGCGATTCTCTTGCCTCAGCCTCCCGAGTAGCTGGGACCACAGGAGCCTGCCACAACGCCTGACTATTTTGTGTCGTAGTTTGGCCGGGGCTGGGTTCGAACCCTCCACCCTCAGTATATAGGGCCGGAACCCTACTCACTGAGCCACAGGTGCCACCCGGTGTTTGCAGTTTGTAAAAAATGTTTTTAATTCACAAGAAGACCTTTGCATTTTCTCCCTTTTTAGTTGACTGCGTTGCACGTGCCAGACATGGTTTAGGAACTTGCGGAGAGATTACCATTTTACCGCAGACTTGAATGCTAGCGCATTAACTCACATTGAATCCAAATTTAAATTTCAAAGTATTTGCTACTTGAGAGCAACACTAAATGTAACACTAGGAGGAATTCTTAGATGCTTAAAATATCTTCACATCTTCGCTTATCATAAATATTTCAATAAAGGATAGCATATTAATGGCAGATACTTTTTCAACCCTGGATAAAAATTCAACTGAGCCAAAATAATGAAGAATAAAAGAATATTTTAATATGTTAATTTCTTTATAGAGTCATGGGGCAGATATGGAGAAAAATATTATTAGGTGAAAAGAGAAAAAAACTTTTTGACAGTTGTAAGTCAAATGAAATGTTCATGAAAATAATGTGGTTTAGTAAAGTCTGCATGGTCAAACAGAGGAGGGAGTCTTTATAAGTTATGAATGGAGAATAAAAATTAAAACGCAGCTTCAAAGAGCTATGATAGCCATTGAGCAGCCCATAACAGTGACTTTTCAAAGGTACTATAGGCTGGGCTAAAAAGTGGTACACAAAAATAATGCGTAGTTAATAGAAAACTAAAAATAGGGACAAGGAAAAATACTTATGAAACTTTAACGAACTTTTAAAAAAGGACAAATCACTGTGAAAGTATAATAATTATACATTTTTTAGAAGGCACTTATTTTTAGGTTATCTCATGCTATTATTTTTCATTTCTTTCTTTCTAAATAAGCCAGTTAATTCCATAAGCTTAAAAAAAGAGAAAAATTAACATAATAATTGATAGTAAAAGTTATTGAAATGTAAATGTACAATTCTTCAAAATTTACAGAGCACTTTTTGCTATGTAAATATATGTTATGCATTTATAAAAATATATAAATTTACTCAATATTGAAGACATGGCTACATTATAGTATGCAAGAAAATTATAATATATGCATGCATATATAATATATTTCATAGATTTAGAGAGAGTGAGAGAGAGACTTTGAAAGATGGCGGGAAGGCAGACCAGCAGTCCAGTTAGAGACCAAAGACCCAAGAAATGACATGGTGGTGACCAAGCCTCTCTTCCAGACAGGCTCCCCTGAACCCTCTTCTGTTTTTTGGTTTTTGGGGTTTTTTGAGACAGAGTCTCACTTGGTCACGCTCAGTAGAGTGTTGTGGTGTCACAGCTCACAGCAACCTCAAATTCTTGGGCTTAAGTGATTCTCTTGTCTCAGCCTCTCAAGTAGCTGGGACTATAGGTGCCCACCACAATGCCTGGCTGTTTTTTGGCTGCTGTTGTGGTTGTCAGGGTTGTTTAGCAGGCCAGGGCTGGGTTCGAACCCGCCAGCTCTGCTGTATGTGGCTGGTGCCCTAGCCGCTGAGCTCAACTAGGTCTGCGTTACTCAATTAAGAAGAATCCTGTCTAACTGGTTTAGGCAGAACTCCCCCTTATTACAGCTGTTTCCTCCTGGTAATTTCCAGGCGCAGAGCCCCAAATCCTCATGGTCTGTGCTGTACTGGGAATTTAGTCCAGTTCTACTGAGATCTTTTTTCCCCTATTACAATTGTTCCTGAATAAGGTTTCTTGTCACCACTTGAACTAGTGTCAGCTCTGCTTTTTCTAACAGTGATGAGTGTCCTGTGTTTTCTTTATGCCTCCCCCAGGCTTAGAACTGAAAAAGTTAGAAACCCAGAAATGCCAGGGGCCCAAACAAAAACAGTTCCTCGAGTGCCTGCTCTCTCTGACCAAGGGACTAAGGAAAGAGACAGACTAGCAGGGAATAAAAATCAACTCAATATTGAGGCAGACTTATGTGTAAAATGTAAAACTATAAAAATTTTAGTAAAAAATACAGGGGCAAATCTTTGGGACATAGAGCTAGAAACATAGACACAAAACCAAAAGTATAATGCATAAAAGAAAAAATGTATAAATTAGATTTCATCAAAGGTTAAAAAATTTTCCTCTGTGAAAGACCCAGTTAAGAAGATAAAAAAACAAGTTACAGACCGGGAGAAATATTTATAAATCACCTATTTGACAAAGATCATTTTGTAGAATATATAAATAGGACACAAAGAACTATCAGAAACTCAATGGTAAAAAAAGCAAACAATTCAATTAGAAAATGGTCGAAAGACACAAAGAGCCATTTTACTTAAGATGTATCTATACCAGAAAAAAGATGTTCTATAAATCCCAGTGCAAATTCCATGGTACACATATACCATGTTTATTAATCCATTCATAGGTTGACAGGCACTGGGGTTGACGCCACATCTTGGTGACTGTGAATTGAGTTACCTTCTACTGCAAATGTCCTTACAGTAAAATGATTATTTTTTCCTCTAGGGGATTGCAGGATCAAATGAGAGGCCTACTTTTAGCTATTTGAAGACCCTCCCTACATCTTTCCAAAGAAGCTGTATTAGCTTGCAATCTGACCTGAAGCAGCCATAAGAAAAGATGGAAACTTCACATCATCTGCATTAACCTCAATGGAATTGAAGAACATTCTCCTCGCACAAAAAAGGAAAAGCAATTCTCCAGTGTACTCACTCCTAATATGATGGACAGCAGATGGACAGCTGCACACCCATAGGAGAGAAAAACAAAATTAAATTCTAGTGGGGGGGAGAAGAAGGGGTATTGGTAAGCTCTCGCCTAGTGGGCACAATGTGAGGGGTACAGCACGTTACCCAGGGGGAGGGCTGAACTATGGCCTGGACTTTACCTGTCAAGCACAAAGCTTATATCCTCATTAATTGTTTATACCCTCATATTAATCATTTATACCCTCATATTAATCTAAAATAAAAAAATGTTATGTGGGGATGTTTTTAAAAAAGAAAAATGCAATTAAAGCAATGAAATATCAGTACTCCCAAATAATGGCTAAAATAAAAGAGTTAAAACAGCAAATGCTACTGAACATGCAGAGAAACTGGATTGCTTAAAAACTGATGTTGGAAATGCAAAATTGTATAGCTTCAGCTGAAAATTACATGGCAAATTATTAACAAAATAAATATGCAACTATTATATAACCCAGCATTTACACACCTAGGTGTTTTCCCCAGAGAAACAAAGAGTTAAGTTCACTCAAATCAAGTACATGAATGTTTTTAGCAACTTCATTTATGACAGCTAAAAACTGGATGCAAATGAACGGCATTTTGTGGGTAAATGGTTAAATGGGGACACTACTTGCAGATGAATAGGAACTAGTGATACACATACCACCTGGCTATGTCTCCAGACAATCATGCTGAATGAACTATGACAGTCCTAAATCTTACTTACGGTCCCATTTATATGCCTTTCATGAAATGACAAAATTATAGAAATGAAGAACAGGTTAGGGTTTCTTAAGAGACTTAGGAAGGGTGGAGCTGGAGGAAAGTGGCTGTGAAAGGGCATCCTGAGAGATCCTTCCAGTGACGGTATTGTTCTTTCTCTTGACCATGTCAACATCAGTCCCCGGGCTGTGACACTCTGCTACAGTTTCACAACAGGTTCCCTTGTGGGAAGCTGGGTAACGGCAACATGGTATTTGTGATGTTTCACTTTATGCAACAACTGGGTAAGGAGTCAACAGAGCTGACAAATGTTATTTCTGTGTGTGTCTGTGTAGGTGTTTCTGGAAGACTTTAGCATTTGAGTCAGCAAGTGGAGTAGAAGATCAGGCTCACCAATGTAGGTAGGCATCATCTAATCCACGGAGGGCCCAAACAGAACACAAAGTTAGAATAAGGAGGGAAGAAGGATGTCCTTCCTCTCCTGTCCGTAGAGCTCCTGGCTCCCGGCCTTCAGAGTGGGACTGCATCGCACCCCAGCCTTCTCAGGCCGCCAGCCGCATGCCATGGGTTTGCTGGGCCTCCAGACTCACGTGAGCCACGTCCTATAGTAAATTTCCTATTGCATCTCTCTCTATAGAGCCTATCGATTCTGTTTCTCTGGAGACCTCTGACTCACATAAGATCTCTGAATAATTTTTAAAAACTGCATGTATATCTAAAATTACCTGAAAATAAAATGCTTAATTAAAAAAATAAGAACATATGGAAATTCATTGCCTTCAATTGTTTGAATATAAAAAATGCAGTAAAATACCTCTCAAAATCATAAAAGACAGGAAGGGAAATTTTCTTGAGGAAGGCTAAGCATGGATGGCTGGAAGATTTTTGTAAATTTTCTTTAAGATTTAGAAATATTGAGAAAAAAGTTAAGATAGAAATGCTCTAGATTTAGTTCATAATGGAAAAGTGTAACTTGTCTTGAATTTTTGAGAAAGTATTATATACAAGGCCTAATACTACATTGTTGGAGAAAAAAAAGAAACATAAGGAAAAGTTCCCTGTTGGAGATAAACAGCTAACAATGAGTTTAGAAACTATACTAGCTGTGGATTCTAACATAAGTTAAAATCCTTCAGAATTCTAGTTGAGACTTTCATAAAACAAATTAATCTTTTTGAACTTGGTTTTACTCATCTGTTAAGTCTTATGGTTCCTATTAATAATTGAATGCGAGACATCTTGTGTAAAGATATTATCTCTGGGTCAAGTAAAACAGATTCTCAATAAATGGTAGTTACCAAATTATTTTCAGGGACTCAAGTATACCAGGGAAAGACCAATCCACAGCTTCAGCAGTTAAAAAACGGGGTCCAGAATGAAATAGGGTATTGCAGCCATTCATACAAAGACTCCAAAACCAACAGTACTAATGATGTGTATTTCCTTGGGTCCTTTAGTGTCTTATGTACTATTATTTTCTAGTGGCGAAGGTAATAGAAATTCATTTGGCAAAAATAAAAAAGATAAAAATACTAGAAGAGTCAGAGTTATATACATCTAAGGAAGAAAACAATTCCTCAAAGTGTTGAAGACATTCGTCCAGAATGAAAATGATTTGTTTTATCAGAAGTGCCTGTGGCTCAGTCGGTAGTGTGCTGTCCTCATATACCGAGGGTGGCGGGTTCAAACCTGGCCCAGACCAAACTGCAACAAAAAAATAGCCGGGCGCTGTGGAGGGCGCCTGTAGTCCTAGCTACTCGGGAGGCTGAGGCAAGAGAATCGCCTAAGCCCAGGAGTTGGAGGTTGCTGTGAGCTGTGACGCCACAGCACTCTACCAAGTGAGACTCTGTCTCTAAAAAAAAGAAAAGAAAAGAAAATGATCTGGTGTCTCTGACTCAAGTTAACAGCAAAACGTTTTGACTCAAACAGTGAGGGTAAAAATCCAGCCTCTGCTCCTCCTCTTCTCACACTTTCCAGTTCGTCAGAACCTAAGTGCTATGAATTATCACTTGCTGGCCTACCTCTTGTCTCTCCCTCCTTAGCTAGACCCTACTTGCTTGCGAACTTTCACCTGCCTTCATTCCATCGCCCCCACCCTGAACTCTCTGACGACTCTTTCTTTTCCATGCTTGCTGCCAGTTAGAATCTGAAGATACATATTAGGCTGCTCATTCTTTCCTACTCTTGACACTAGCCATACCCATAAAATTCCTCTCAAGTCATGTAATTTTCTATTCAGAAAAATTATTGATGTCTTCTCATTGACTCCAGAAGAATGTACAAACTTTTCAGTGAGGCATTCTATGCCCTCTATGATCTGACCCTAAATTCATGTTTCTCGTCATATTACAACCTACAATCCTGCCAAAAGAAACCCTTACCCCTAACTGTGCTGACCTGCACACCTCCCTGATCAGGAGCCTCTCGCCCTTCCCCCCACTTACCAAATCTCTGCAAATACCACGCCCTCCCTGGTGCTGCCCTCGTCTCCGAGTTAGAACAGCAACCACAAAATCCTCATGGTTCCTGCACCACTACAGCTCATCAAATAGGGGGGCTCTTTTACTCGTCAAAGACATTTAATTTTCTACTTTATATTATATGATGAATTTTTAAAATGAGTGTGATAAAATACTTGAAGGCAGAACCTATGCCTTAGAAGACAGTCTTTAAGCCCCTTGATGTGCTTCATGAGGCTCAGGAGATTCACTCTGTTCTAAACCTTTAGTAAGTAATTTTTAAGAAAATAAATGAATGACTACACACACCTGCATCATTGTACAAATGTACCCTAGTGCAATATATCTAAGTGCTCAATAAAAGCTATTTTAATAAAATAGCTTTGAATGAAATATTATACTATCTTTAAAGCTCACATGTCTACTTGAGTGAAGGATATTACAATATTTTTGAGCTCAAGTAGGCAAGCTACAGAACACAGATAGAAAGACGAATAACCAAATCACTGCAAAAGAAGAGAACTAGGGGTATCACAACAGCTGAAAGAAGGATGATCTAGAACCTAAAAGTGGAAATGAGAAGCCAAGGGGAAAGATGGGGAAAAGGAAACCGTATTAAATACGTAAGAGTAAACGAAAGATAAAGTGAAGCCCCACACTAGGAGGGGAGAAGGAAAATCCAGGGGCTTTATTTTTCTGCCTTTACACAAAAGAGAAACTAGGAATGTTATCAGTATCCTGTAAAGGAAAAGAAAAATAGTAAATACCAGTTGTACAAAGTACACAGTGTTAGGTATCACTGAGAAATGAAAAAAGAGAAGAAAGATGTCATGGTCTGGTCACTTCCCTTCAAAAATCTTACGACGTGTGTAGAAATTTAACAAGTAAATGTGTGACTATACCATACAGTACAAACTATGCAAAGGCCTAAATTCAAAAGTGTATTTTATTTAAAAATGTACTTGGTCTATGCTATTTTGCCATTAACGTATTGTAATGACACATTTAATACTTGTCCATTCCCCAGAACATTTCTAAAAACCTGTTCTTCTCTTACGATGTTTCAAATAAAATATGCTCCAGTTCTGGAAGTTCAGATGGGAAGATTCTCTGGTTATTTGTGATGGTCTATCCTATCTTAGAGTTTCTAGCTTCAGGAAAAAGTGATATTTGGATAAGCAAAATGACTATCTATAAAATTAACTACTTTGAAATATGTTTGAAAGGATTTTTTGAAAATACTAACAGCAATTATTAGTCTTTAGAATATTTCCTTTTTCCAGTCCAAAATTTTTTAAAGACATTGCTTTTATCTCTAATCATTTTTATGCTTAATCAAAACCTTTCTTGAAACATTTCAATGAATGTGACACAGTAAGAACTTCTTCATAGAAAAATGAAATCTTACTCACCATAACTTCTACTGCCAACAAACCCAAATGTCAAAACAATGTGGAAGTTATAAGCACAACTACAAGCTGAGAAGAAGATTTACAATTCCTCCCAGTCCCCCATTTATTTTACAGTTGCCGTATGAGATTTTTACTTCTGCATGAAGGCTGCATTGATAAAGAGTTTTAATTGTCTGTCAGCGTGCCTCATGCTGAAGTTGCTTCATTTACTTCCGTCTGAATCTCATTAGCAGCTCAATTCTCCAGGCGCCCCTCCATCTTAAGGGGTGCTTAATTAGGGTAACTGCTGTGTGGGAACCGCAAATACGGCCTGCACTCTCTTCCCCCTCTTCTCCTGACGAATCTAGTAGACTATTGATTTTCCATCCTCACCTAGATCAGGCACCATTCAATCATAATACTAGCTGTCCACCAGCTCGACCGTAATATTAGCTGTCATTCCAGCTTTCTGGGCTGTCACACTGTCAAGGCCATTGAATCAACCAACCAACAGCAAGGTAGCACCTGCAGCTGGAGATCTGTTTGAAAACCATCCCTAAAATTCTGTTCTTTGTTATTTTTTTTTAATCCAGAAGAGTTTCTGTTCCTATCATCATTTTTCTTATTTAGCATTTGAATAAGGCTTTCATTTCCTAACAACTATACTTAGAAAGAGGTGTTTGCCTTTGAAAGGTTGATTGTGTTATCTGCAGACAAGCCATAATTTTACTCAAAATTAATTCTACCCCTTTTCCACATCTGTAATATTTTCAAAATAATTCGACACTACAAACAGTTTGAACTTGTCAAAGCAAATAGATCCTTCTAATTTTAGGAAAAAAATGATCTTTATGTATTTCAACTGTAGTTTTTTAGGAGACGATTAACGTATTAAAAAGCAAAGGGGAAAAAAAAGAACGTCTTGTACCCACCCTACACATGAATGCGCAAAAGTTCAATTAAGAGGGTGCAAAAGGCCAGTAGTGATATTTTTATCTGCAAAGCGACTTAGGGGAAGTCACATTCAGCAACACCTTCCTTACTGAAAGGCAGGGCAGACATAAAGGCCCCTTTAGAGAGTGGGAAGCTTGAACTTTTTCCTTTATTTTTATTTACTTATTTATTTATTTATTTATTTATATAAAGTCTTGCTCTGTCTCCTTGGCTAGAGTGCAGTGACATTAGCCTAGCTCACAGCAACCTCAAACTCTGGGCTCAAGTGATCCTCCTGCCTCAGCCTCCCCAGAGTAGTTGGGACTACAAACATTAGCATGTCTGGCTAATGTTTCTATTTTTAGTAGAGATGGGGTCGTGCTCTTGCACAGGTTAATCTCAACTCCTGGCTTCAAGCAATCCTCCCATCTTGGCCAGCCAAAGGGCTAGGGTTACAGACATGAGCTGCCATGCCCAGCCTTGAACTTTTGCATATAATTTTAGAAGCACTTTTTGTCATTTTTAAAATTTACAGTACATATTATTTAAGATATTTATTGTACAGTGAAAATACGGTGATCATGTTCTCTGTCCGCAGAGCCATTCTTTCTCACATCTCTACCCTTGTTGAAGCCCTTTTCAGAGGCCATTTGCTTGAATAGTCTCTGACACCCCTAGTGGATACAAGGGCAATTTCTTCACTGTTTCCTTTGTTCTTTCTTTATTAGGGCACTTAGGACCTATAGAGAGGCTTATATTAGAAGGAATGCTCTTTTCTTAAGAACAAGTAATATGTCTTCGTTCATTTTTCAATTAGTCACTCAATCATCCTTTTAGTTATTCATGCATTTGACAAACATTTATTGCAAATCTATTAACGTAATGAGGGAGTTGCCAGGCTGGGGCCCGAGGAAAAATGGATAAAAGATAAATACAGTCTTTGTGCTCAAGAAGTAAACAGTCCAGTGAAAGACATAACATACAATTACAACACAATGCTAAATTTTTCAATTTTTAAGCCATGAAAAAAGATGATGACTTCATGTCTTTTATATTAACATGGATGGAGTTGAACACATTCTTCTCAGTAAAATATCACAAGAGTGGAAAAGCAAAGATCCAATTAACTCAATAATAATATGAAGCCAGATGGTCTAATTCATGCCCAAAGAGGAGAAAGACTCATTTCAATTCAAGTTGGGGGAGGGGGAATGAGAGAAGGGGAGGGGACTTCGGAGGGTCCTCCCACGAATGGGTACAATGTGGGGATGTATGACCTTTTGGGTGCAGGACAAATCTACAAGAGAAACTCTACCTAATAAATCAAATATTGTGACTTAGTAGTTTGTACCGTCACATTAATTAACCTGAAATAAAAAGAATAAAAAATAAATCAAAAAAATTTTTAAAAGCTATAATTTATTGATACCTGTTAAAAACATAAACTGGGAGGCCATTAGGTTGAGATGGCATCAGCACTTTGGGTTCTGACATCAGTAAACTAAAACCCAACTCAATGTAAACAGCAAAACAAAATTTAAGCTTAACCAACCAGAAACCACCAACCTCTTACATGGGGACTTCAAGGTCATTGTTCCACTTTAACCACTCACATATATTCTTTGTTTTGATTCCCTGACACTTTGTAGAGTTTTCCTCTGGAGCTCCTTCTGCTGATCACACACTGTACTCTGGCATTGATCACTGTTTCAAATAAACTCTTGTGCCTAAATTTTCATTGTGCCTAAGTTTATTTATTAACAAAGTCTAAAATGTATCAGGCAGTAAGGTACGCACTTTACATGCATGACCGAATTTAAAATCACAAGACTGGAGATTAAATATCATTGTCTCAACTTTATAGATAAGGAGATCGGGACCAAAAAAATTCAGTAATTGCCGACGTCCACATCACATCACTGACAGAAAGTAGAAACGGGTTTAGACACCAGACCTGACTGACTCCAAAACAGTCATGCTCTTAACTTCTTATGTGCTGCACAGGGAATGTGGAGCTTCTAGAAATCGGACGACCATGGAGTGTATTACCCAAACCAGGACCTTAGGCTATACTGTGCGATGGAAACAGGGTACTCACCAAGTGGAAACCCAAGAGAAATAGACAGGAATTGGGACCATACCTGGTAATCCAGGGGAAACGGTCACTCTGCCTCGAAGGTAGCTTCCTCCCCTCTGCAGAGATTTTAGAAAGCAGGAGGCAAAAAGTGACTTCTTAACTGAAATTAAGGGATTTTGGAGAAAGAAAATAAAGTGGCTTTTTAGAGGTAAATCACGGCTGCATAAAGGCCTGGTGGCCTGGGAGAAGATGGCTCATCGGGGAAACCACTTTGAGGGTTTAATATGGCTGGAAGCCCGAATGTGAACTGAGAGGGTGAGAGGGAGGAAATTGGGTTATAAATCAAGAGCCGGAGCATAGAAAGCCTGTGTGCCACACTCAGGAGGCTTCATTGTATTCAAATGTCTTGGAGAGCAAAGGCAGAGCAGGACTCTGGATGAACAGAGACAAGACTGGCCCGCACCCAGGGAACACGTGTCCAGCACTGGCGCAGAGCAATACAAATACGGTGAATTAATTAATCAAACTAATTACATTTCACAGTGAACATTACAGAATAGTGGAAATTAAAATTAAGTGCTCTACCATAGTATTTGTTGATTCATACAAAATTTGGAGCTATGCTGAAAGATTCCTAAGCTGTTTAGAGTCTCTGGCATCACAGAGTATGAGGTTAAATTGTGGATTTTCATTTCAAGTAAAACCCTGAAAAATCTAAGGAAGATTTTTCTTCCCCCTTTTTGCTCAGGAAGAAACACAAACCCCTGGGAGGCTGAGGCAGAAAGATCACTTGAGGACGGGGGTTCAAGACCAGCGTAGGCAGCACAGTAAGTTCTCATCTCTATGAAAAAAATATTTTTAAAAATTATTAAAAAATAAGCCAGGCATATATATACACACATATGTATATATATCCTGAACCAGCAACAGGACTTTGTTTATATTGCAAATAAGTATTATTTTTTCTTTAAAATGAAAAAACAAAAATAAGCCAGGCATTGTGGTGTGTGCCAGACACTTGATAGGCTTCTCCAGGAGGATCAGAGGAGCCTAGAAGCTGCAGGCTGTGGTGTGAGGGCCACTGTGTTTTAGGCTAAAGGACAGAGTCAGACCTTGTTTCAGAAACAAAATAAACAAAGAAAACTCCAAACGCAGGCCCCAAACACAATCCATACAAAACCTGAATAAACTAAACACACTTTCATAAAATTTCCACAGAAAATTTTATAAGCAACCAAGGGTCAGGGCAAAGTTCCAAGCCACATCTTTAAAGATGATGCATCAGTAGTGACAGTGGCTGCAGAGAATCCCCGACTCAGCAAGCCCAGCAGACTGCAGCCCGTCCAGGTGCCCACAGCCCGCTCTGCGGCTTCCAGGACGGAAAGTCCCTCACCTGAGAGAATTAACTCTGCAGATGCTTTTAGTTTCTCTCTCTTTGAAGTACGATAATTGACTAACAGTAAGTTTTCTTGTCACAGGGGAACCTACTTTTTGCTAGCACATTCCTTTGAACTTTTTACTTCTCAGATTAATTAAACCCTCAGAACTCCAGGGAAAGCCTTCAGTAAGAATGACTTATGTCACCACACATTTACACGGAATCTATGCAAAGAGAACATCTAAATATTTTCTGGGCATTGTTAAAAGTGTAATAAAAAAAAAAACATTTGACCATCCCCTCACTCATGTATCTTAAAACCTAGAGATCATAAACTAACTCAGACACTGTGCATTAGCACAGGCATGGTTTCTATAGCAGAAAATAATATTGCAATCTTAAGAAATGTCTTCGATCTAAGTTGTATATAATTTCACAATACTTACATATGAGTGATCATTGTCAGATCATGCTGCATATTTATGAGGTTTGGGCGAGGTGTTATTATCTTAAATTCACAAATAAAGAAAGCTACTTTCATGGAACTGAAATGTCTATAACTCCTACTGTTTTCCCTTGGATAGTCACTTTTTGATTTATATGTTTGTTTTTATGGGCTGTTTTTGTTTTAATAGAAATGTCCAGTTTTAATAACATTATTTATCTTTAATATGACTATCAGAATTTCACAGCAGGGAACCCAGCTTAGTTGATACCTTAATTTTGTGGCATTTTCATTCAAGTAATGAAATCTTATTTAAGTTAATAAAGCTAAAATTCCTGATAAATGTATAACATGTATAAGTAGGCTACCATGTAACAAATGCTCTAATGGCTTATGTATTTTAAAATATTATTCACTTTTTGGTTTTCTGTTACAATACTCATTTACTTTATGTTCAATTCTTTAGCCCAGAGGTGATTTTACCTGTTAGAAGCTTACTAGACTATAATCTCGCTACTGAAAATGTGATTGATCTGGATGCCAGTAGCCTTCGGTGGGATCTGGTTTGAAATGCAGATGCTCAGGCCTCACAATGGACTGACTAAATCAGAATTATAGTGAGAAAATTTTGATTATGAACAAAATTATTCTAACTTTTCCCCTCTTTATTGTAAGAACAAATTTTACAAGTCTGTAAAAACTGTAAATTACAAGATGAGAAATATAGACAATCAAATATAATAAGTACACAGCCACAAATGAAGTAAAAATGTTCAGGGAGGCAGATGATACTCTCAATGGAAATAGGTCCAATCCTGGATAATCTCATTAAGAGCTTTACTGCAAGTAGCAACAAATTAACAATATTACAAAGGTGATTTATATGTAAATTTCCTTTTTTATTTTTTCCTGTGAATGTGTTTGCTGAGGTACAACATGTCTGGGGGAAAGTTTTAAATTTTATCAGCTGAATAGTAACACTTCCTCAATGATAGGCAGCAAAGAGCACTCCAGGAGTAACGATGAAACAGCTCCTCAGACACGAGCTGGGAGCCCATTCCCTGAGTGGAGGGCAGTTGTGGGTTGGTGACCATGAGCCATTCACCCTTGACAATGAATCACCACCTTATCTGGATAACTGGAGTTGGAGTAAGAGTGAGTAGTGTCCTTGTTCAACATTAGGGTCTGTGACACATCTCTGACCATTTCCCTCGGGACCTGATCTCTCTATGAAACTCTGGGAGCTATTTCAGTAACTCTTTGTAACCTCTTGATTTGTAAACCGGATCTGATATTTTTCTATTATATATCACGTTTTTATTCACTAATAGATATACTGACTCCAAAACACTCCATAATTGTTCCCTATATTCATTATCAATTGAAATAATTTTAGATTTAATGATTGACCATTCAAAAGGTTAACTGTGTGACTGGCAGAATTATCTGTTTATAACACAGATTTGAAAGAAATGACTCATGCACATTATATTAATATATAAAAATGATTCATTGCAGATCTAAATCCAAATAATTTTAACAGCTCCCTTTAGGGCCATGAATATTCCCTTTGACAATCTACGCTGATCAAATAAATTGAACAACTGCCTCATTTTCAGTTTGTTGTTTGATGTGTAGACAGACCAAAGTTATTCATATCCATTCACTAATTTTTGCCCTGAGGAATAAATGCCAATGATATCTAAAAGTGACCTGAGTTCTAAGTAGAGCTATACCTGAAATTTTGAATACTTACAAAAATGAAATGATTAAGTCTTTGAAATTCTTTGCCATGAACAGAAAATTCCCATCTGCTTATTAAGACAACATTCAGAAAATTGGATAATTATAATCATTTATATTTAGCTAGCATCTTACTACAGTGGAACTCACAGGTACATTGTCTCATTAACCCTTAATCATTCCCAGTATAGATAAACGGAAGCCCTTCCATTATTCCGGAATGGAAAAAAAGCCACAAGTCATTGGTTAAAAAAAAAAACAACAAACTTTATTTGCTTAAAGTTTATTCCCAGATGTTAACTCTAGAAATATGTTGCCTCCCTTCTCTGATCACTCATGTAAGTCTCAAGGAGTTTCTAAATACCACTCTCACGGTTTCCACAAATTCAATCACATTTTAAAAATATTCTTGATTAAGAAAAGCAGCATTAAGAGTACCCACAAGAATTATATATTTTACTAAGATTTTTCAAAAATAATCACTACTAATAAAACTAAATGACTTAAAAGAAACCAGATGATTTTCCACTATTATAAATTATACTGTATTATTCAAAGAAATTGTAAAATATTGGTAGAAACCCCGTCTCAGTTAACTGTTCACTTTTAATGATCTGGATGTGTAGTTGGGATTTTGTACATTTTGAACATGCATTTTAATTTTCTTTCTTTCTTTTTTTATTTTGGGGAGACAGAATCTCACTTTGACACCCTCAGTAGAGTGCTGTGGCATCACAGCTCACAGCAACCTACGACTCTTAAACGATTCTCTTGCTTAAACAATTCTCTTGCCTAAACCTCCTGAGAAGCTGGGACTACAGGCCCCTGCCACAATGCCTGGCTATTTTTTTGTTGCTGCAGTTGTCACTGCTGTTTTAGCTGGCTGGGGCCGGGTTCAAACCCGCCATCCTTGGTATATGGGGCTGGCGCCCTAACCACTAAGCCACAGCACTGCCCATGAACATGCATTTTCAACCTGACCTTCCATTAGCTTTTGTATTCTGACAGATAGTACAGGTATATCCATTGCCTCTCCTTAGCACCTAGCATTCCAGGTAGTATTACTCCAGATTAAGCCATTGTCTTACAGGTCATTTTTAAATGCATGTGTTGACCGCAGGAATGAAGGACACTTAGATGTTAAGCTAGTCTGTGAAAATAATAGCTCTTTATTTTAGTTCACCAGATGAGTTAACTCTAACCTGGATATGTGGGTTATAAAAGGTAAACAGAATCTGGGTAAATGAACAGGATGGTGGGCAGTAGCAAAGACAGGAGAACTGCTTTCTTGACAACGGTTCTCAGGGATGGTGGCCAGAGGGTGGACTGTGTACATGTTTCCCTGCTCTCTCATCAGTATTTAGTGGTGTCATTTAATGAAAACCAGATGCATGAGGAACTAGTGCCACTTTGTTTCAAAAGTAATTCACTTACATACAAAGTTATTCATCAAGAGTGCTATTTGTTGGCATAATCTGAGATTACCCATTCATCAGACTGTTCTGGTCTTAGGCCAGTGTGAAGGTGCTGAACCCTGTCCTAACATCTGCAGTGTTCCTGGAGCAGCTACAGTGAGCAGCACATCCCTAACTGTTGCCTGCCCAGGTTCTGGGAAATGGAGCTCTAAGTCCAGATGCAGAGAAACCACCTGATCTGCAGCGGCCAGGTCTTCCCAGGAACATCTACAATGAGGGTAAAGTCCTGTAAGCCTAATATTTTCAAAAATGTTTCCCAAATTTCTAAAAAAACAGAAAAGAAAGAAAGAGAAAAGGGAAGAAAGAAAAGAAAAACAAAACCTTTCAGATGCAATAAGGCTTGCGAAAATATTTATTTACGATCTGATTTTCCTACAAAAATAAGGTAGGTGACATAGCTTCATACAGGGAATTAATACTCCATTAAGTAATATTTTCATGACTATATCATTTAAGTTAAATGGATTTTAGGACATTCTGTAGTATGTAAGTTGTATTTGAACTTGGTTAGATCAGCCCATGTCCAGTGTTCAGTGGGGAACACTTCAGTAGTGACCATGGGAGATGGGAGATGACCATGTTTGTGGGGTTCCTGGCTCTCCCATAACAGCATGTTTATGTCTATAATATAGCACGTGTATTATATATGATTACATTATACACACATTAATTAACACAATATTTTGATCATAATAGCTCCATTTTGTCTATTTTGATCATATTAGCTCCATTTTGTCTATGTACCCATTAAAAATACTAGACAAAAATTATCCTGCTGTTCTAAGTGTTTGAAAACTTTCTCTTTGTCTTTGGCACTTAGAGGAGCATCCGCATAATTATACTTACAGTGGGTCTTGCAGGAGGTAGTGACGGCCCTGTTGTGTGTATACAGTGTCATTTATCAGACTTCATTCCAAGTGCCAGTGACCTTCTGGGAAGGTAATCTGTAAGATGTGTGAGCATTGCCTTTAATTTGATTTGTACTGGCTACCTATTTGTTACTAAAATTAGAGCTTTTCTTTTTGAACTAAACCCAACTGCATGCCTGTGTAATTATTTTTCATAAAAGCACCTTTGTAAATTTTACTTTTTTAAATTTCTTCTGCAGGCTTAAGGTGTACTTGTCTATTGGGAGCCACTACTAATTGACCCTGAAGATTACTTATTGTCGGTCACGATGACTGTAAGGAAACATCACAGAAATGGTACCGAGGTAGGAAAGGGTGTATCCAGTCATAAACCCTGTATTTTCTAAAATAAATAAATGTCCTGCAGCAAGAACACAGAACATTGCCGTGAAGGCTGCAGCTTGCCCTGCGGGGGAGGGAACGTATCAGGTGCACCAGGCAAATCTTCGCTGATCAGCCTCATCTCTGGGCCTCTTTCTACTTATTAGGTCTGTCACTTTTCAAAAGGAGAGACACTGCTGTTCAAATCCCACAGCTGATGGCTGATGAGGTAAAAAAAGCCCTAGTCTTTGTGATTGGTTCCCTGTGGTTTCTCTTTTCTAGCTGAAACATGATTTTTTAAAAATTGGGGCCAAGAAATGGGGAACAGGAAAAGTAATTCATTTGTTCTTGACTCACAGAAGGGTGATGTTTATCAAGGTCAACAGGGGCACAGAGAGAATCCAAAAGAATAAAAAATAGATACTAATCCTTAGGCCCTCAGGGCAAACCACCTTAAGGAGAGAGAAGAATCAGGCTTTGTAAGTTTCGTAAGGATAATGTTTGACTAATTGCCACATTAGAGCTGAGTTACGACACAATGGGTTGAAGGTATTTTGAAGAGTAGCCTTACAAAGGTGTTGTCATTATTACATATTATAATTGGGCTCTACAGAGACATAAAGAAGCTACTGAATCTTGGGAGATGTCAGTATGCATTTAGCAAGAATTGACCACGTGAAGGTGGCACCATGTTAGGAACCATGATAATTAAAAGAATTCCTGGCCTTCAGGTTGTTATCATTTAGAAGGGAATTTAAGCACGCAAATAACAATGGACAGACTCTGGAGTCATGAGACTAGTGGAGAATTAATACAGAGTTTCAAGTAAGAGAAAAGTGAATATGAAATAAGAATGAATAAAAGAGACTTTCAGTAGAGGAAATCTGGATCACAGAACGAAAAAAATGAGGGACCTGAATAGTATCTCAAAGATTACTCTTAGACAACCGGGGACAGAGTCATTACGGTCATTACAGGAGATGGGCAAAGTGCAAGGATGGGGCAGGAAGGGTAGAAAGTACAGAGATGACAGAAATAATAATGAGTTGAGCCTAAAGCGTGGTGAGTTGCAAGTGTCTATAAGAGATTCACAAGGTGATGCCCAGCTAGCAATTAAAACCAGCCCTGCAATTTTCTGAGATGGCCGCTCTGGAAAAACTGCATTCTCCCAGAGATACTTCAAGCAGTATTTTCTCTTTTCCTTTTACTAATTTATTCATTTATCAATATTTAATAAGTATTTATTGAGTTCCTTCTATATACTAGACCATCTGTTAGATACAGGGAGATGAACAAAACATGGCAACCCTCTCTCATGGGGGTTGCAGTAAACTGGAGGAGGCAAACAACAAATAAGCAGATAAAAGATATTTTATATATTTTGTAAATATAATTACAACTGTGATGAAGGGAAAGGAAAGAGCAAAACAGGTAGGACACATTTTAGATTGGGCAACCACAGACATTCTCTCAAATGAGGTGCCACCTAACCTGAGACCCAAAAGATAAGCAGGATCTGAACATTCAAAGATTATTTTAGGCAAAAGGAGTAGTCATGTATGAAGATCCCAGGCACTTGTGTATTTCAGCTGTTTAAGAACAAATGGGAGAATTTGTTTTGGAGAAACAATTGGAGAATTTGTTTTAAGAATGAATTGGCAGACATGTTAAGTTTGCAGTGGTAAATTCCATCTCAATGGAGAGTCAAGAAGCCCATTTTTTCCAGTAACCTGAAAGGGGAGGGAAGTTTACTAATAACAGAAAATTCTTTCAAACATTTCCCCCTTGATTTCCAGTTGTCTGATATCACTCCTCTTCCCTGATAAAGCTACTCAGTAAAATGAAGCAGAGAAGGGGTTTGTTAATTCTGTGCTATGCCATAGGAAGGGGAAGCCAACATGAATTTTGATTGTAGTTGAAAAACAGAAAAGTCATGTGTTTAGAAAGACTGCTTAATAAGGAATGCATAGTTTTGAGATTTGCTGATTCTAATGTGAGTGCAAAAGGTCAAGTTTGCGATTTTTTTTTTTTTTGAGACAGAGGCTCACTATGTTGCCCTTTGTAAAGTGCTGCACCATCACAGCTCACAGCAACCTCTAACTCTTGGGCTTAAGCATTTCTTTTGCCTCAGCCTCCCAAGAAGCTGGGACTGTAGGCGCCTGCAACAACACCCAGTTGTTGTAGTTCTCATTGTTGTTTAGCAGGCCAGGGATGGGTTCGAACCCACTAGGCCCTGGTGTATGTGGCTGGTGCCCTAGCCACTGAGCTATGGGTGCCGAGCGTCAAGTTTGCCATTTAAAATAAAATAAAACTCACAATAGCAATTTCCACAGTGACAGTCTGTGCACAATTTACAAAAAATTCTTTGTACATCCATTCATTTCTTAAAACCTAGTGAGATAAATGTTTTGATTATTTTTAGTTTATTAAAGATGAAACTGAGGCTTAGTGAGAAGAAAATTGCTTAGGACCTTATACTAGTAGACTTAGGGTAAAGCTTGGGTGTTCCTAGAATTCTGCATTAATTCAATAAGACAATTATGTTTTACAATGAGAAGTTTCAGGAGAATTTCTCACAGAGTCTTATTGTGCATTAATATTAACTTTAACTAACCTTCACAGGTGAATACAACCAAAATGAAATCTAATGGATACTTATTAAATCTTAGTGGAAAATTATGGTAATCAGTAAGCCCCATTTCACATATGGTGAAACTAAGGCGAAGCGATGTGAAAGGACTTGCCCCACTGCCGCTCACCAGCTTCCATCAGACCACAGCATGGGGACTTTATGGTGTAGCTACAAGTCTCTACAAAAGATAACAAATCTTTGAAATATAATTATTCAAACATTAATTAGTGGAAAGCAAAAGAGAGAAGCTATCTTTTTACTTATCCTTCTACTTCTATGCTAAGTTGAGGACGTGATGTATAAATTACTTTTAGATAACAAATGACACTGCAAAACAAAGTAACTAAAAGTTTCAGAAAATACAAATGTAAAACAATCTTGTGACCTCTCATTTTGAGTTGAGGTCATTGCTTCTTTAAATTTAGTCTGTATCATTCCAAACACCAGGGTATAGATTTTTACTTTCTTGAATAATGTTCAGATGTGCCGATTCCTAAAATGAAGACAAATTTCCTCAAATTAATTTCAACGGAAGATAGGACTTTTCCCAGTGAAATTCCCAAACCATAAACACTTAATGGAAGAAAGACCATTAGAGAGAAAAAAGAAAATTGATTAAATACTTTAGGATGGGCATATTTTGGTGGTTAAAGAAGCAAACAGGTTTAATCTTTATATTTGTAACAATGGCAACTGCTAACTAAATTATACTGACATTGGCTAAAAGCATTGTCTAAATATTAAATGTACACCAACTAGCAGAAAATATGATATGTTAGGCGTGAACAATTTAATTATAAGGTCAAACTTGGGAAAGAGGCAATCACATAATCAAACTCATAACCTAAATGTTTCCCATGGTTTCATTTATATCAAACAGGCTAATGTGCAGCATTGACCTATTGGTAGGCATTAACATTATTGATGAGTCTGTGTGCAACTATTAATCAGTTTGCTTCAGAGAAACAAACTACTGCCTTAATTTGTTTTCTTAGGAATCTTTTCTTTTTAAATTTTTTTATTTTGTCATTTGTACATAGATAATGAATACATTTATGCTATTATGGGATTGGATTCAATGTGTCGATTATTTGTACAAATTTGAATGTTTACATCCTACTAATCGAGATAGCCTTCACCTCATTTACCCAATTACAATGTTAAGACATTTGTGTTCTACACCTGATAGGTGCAACTTGTACTTGCAATATGCTCCATAGGTGTGGTCCCCCTACTAACCCTCCCTCTATCGACCCACCCCCCTTCCTTGCCCACTCTCTCCCCTTTCCTTCTTCATACTAGGATATAGTTCTGTTTCATTTTTCATATGCAAGTGTGAGTGATTATAAATTGGTTTCACAGTAGTACTGAGTACATTAGATAGTTTTTTTTCCATTCCTGAGATTCTTTAGTAAGAAGAATATTTTCTAGCTCCATCCACGTAAACATAAAAGAGACAAAGTCTCCATTTTTTTAATGCTGCATAGTATTCCATGGTATACATATACCACAATTTATTAATCCACTCATGGGTCGATGGGCACTTGGGCTTCTTCCATGATGTGGCTATTATGAATTGAGCCACCATGAACAATCTGATGCAAATATATTTATTGCCAAATGATTTGGTTGGCAACCTGTAGAAGACTGAAACTGGACCCACACCTTTCTCCTCTAACAAAAATTGACTCTCATCGGTTAAAGGACTTAAACTTAAGACCTGAAACTATAAAAATTCTTAGGGAGAGTGCAGAGGAAACACTTGAAAAAATTGGCCTGTGTGTGGCACCTGTGGCTCAAAGGAGTGGGGTGCCAGCCCCAGGCAAAAACTGCAAAAAAAAAAAAAAAATTGGCCTGGGAGATTACTTTATGAGGAGGACACCCTGCAATTGAAGCAACACCAAAAATACATTACTGGGATCTGAGCAAATTAAAAAGCTTCTGCACTGCCAAGCACACTATAAGCAAAGCAAATAGACAGCCCTCAGAATAGGAGAGGATTTTTTCAAGTTATATTTCTGACAAAGGTCTAATAACCAGAATCCACAGAGAACTCAAACTTATTACTAAGAAAAAAACAAGTGATCCCATTTCATTGTGGGCAAGAGACATGAACAGAAGCTTCTCTGGAGAAGCTTCTCTGGAGGTGCACTGTCTACAGACACATGAGAAAATGCTCATCTTTAATCATCAGAGAAATGCAAACCAAAACCACTCTGAGATACCATCTAACTCCAGTAAGAGTAGCCCACATCACAAAATCCCAAAACTACAGGATGTTGGCATGGATGTGGAGAAAAGGGAACACTTCCGCACTGCTGGTGGGAATGCCAACTAGTACGTTCCTTTGGAAGGAAGTTTGGAGAACACTCAGGGGTCTAAATGTAGACCTGCCGTTTGATCCTGCAATTCCTCTTCTAGGTGTATATCCAAAGGACCAAAAATCATATGGCAATAAGGACATTTGCACCAGATTGTTCTTAGGAATCTTGAATGTGTCATTACTTCTTCTCCTAACCCACATCCAGCTCAGGAACCTACTACAGCTGCTGAACTGGGAGTCCTGTGTTTCTAAAATACCCTCATCTTCTGCCCTGCTGTGTGGGAGCTTAGCAAAGAAAGCACTTACTGAAAACATGTATCTTTATTGTATGGATGTATTTAGCCCTAACAGGATCCTTGTATCTGGTTAAATTTACTTCAGATAGATTTCTCAAATCTTCCTTTCTCTTTTCTCCTGGAAAATTGTATTTGCTAAAAAACAAAGCTCTGCGCTGACACAATGCCTTTTTGGCTAATGCAGATAAATGGAAGATTGTATTCCTTTAGATCCCTGATGGGCCAGGCAAGGTTAAAGCTTCATTTTCATAAGAAAACTCAGCTTCTTTAAGCCATCCCAGAGTTTGATTTATTCTTTGCATTCACTGTGGTGGGTATCGCCCCTGGGACTGGCCAGCTCAGGGGAATGACAGTGAGCTATGTGTGGGGCTGCTCCCTTGTCAGAGTGTGGGGGCAGGTCCAGTTAGTTCATCTTGATAATGGCTCAGTAAATCTAAAGATCTGATGGATTAAAGAATGGGGAGGAGGGGCATAGAGAACAGATTTGAAGTTAGAGTCCACAGTCTACACTTGAATTGGCAATTGTTTGTCACTTGACATATTCTCATCAGGGACTCCAGGAATGAACTAACTACGTGTTTTCTTAAGGTGATCTTTATTGCCATGCATCGGAGTGCTTCTGTGGTAATAGGACTGGGCTTCAGAGACCCTCTATTCCCTCTGAAGTGAAGAAAAAGAAGATTCATGCTATGAATTATTCCACTCTTTGATTCATTTCAAAAAGGTAAAACAGAATTGTCATTGGTATCACTCTCGTTTGTTTTTCTAAATAACAAAATGGCAACTTATTGTAAAAATTACATTTTGAATAGGAAGCAAACACCATTCTTAGAGCAATGGTGGATAGGGATAAAGGATACTGGATTGATGCTCATGTACCAAAATCTTCATTTCACCTGTTGTAAGTTTTTCTCTCCTGTTGCTAAAGTGACAGCAAATCTTGTGTCTGTGGAACTTGGCTTCATTTTTTATAAAATTATTCCCTCTCTGTTCAATCACTGGAATGTATTTTTCTCCACATGTCCTTTGTGGGAGGTAGATAGGTTGACTTCTCCACAGGGCTCCATGATTCAATCCTGGGGCATCCAGGAGAATGTTTGCAGGGGAACAAAGCCTAGGGGTTCTTCAAATCCATGAAAGACTTAAAAACCCAGAGGTGCCCCAACAGCTTGGCCTAGGCCTATACTTTCGACAGTCAACAGATGGGAGGAATTAAACTCTTCAAGTATGTAGTTAGATTAGGAAATGTGGCCTACTTCTCTCTCTCCCCTTATTTGAATATACCTTTGGCTATTCACCACCCCCTGCCACTTACCCAGTCTCCTCTCTCCAGCCTTCCTGGGGCTTGGGATTCTTTCTACCCTATCTTCTTTTGCATTTACATCTTTGTTGGAAATCAATAAAAGCCTCTGGAGAGGCCAGAGAAAGGCTGATGTTCCCCTCTTTCTACTTGGCCTGAGTCAAAGTCGCCTCCAACAGGCACTTTCAGACTTTGTTTTAGAATCGCGTGTTTTCAGCGTCATTTTTCCCGGCCAACTTTCAAACCAGGTTGGGCTTTGCATACAAACCCCCAGGAGTCCTTTTCCCTCTGGTTAGTTTCCTGTGTCTCTCCCCAGTGCAAGGTTTCCTCCTTCCATTCCCAAGTTTGGTATTGTCTTAAAAGCTCCAACAGGGCTGTCCAATCTTTTGGCTTCTCTGCACTTTGAAGAAGAGTTGCCTTGGGCCACATATGAAATATACAGACACTAACGAAAGCACAAAAAATTTGGTGCATCATTTTCATGATATCCACCAATGCAGATAAGCAAAAAAGTCCTCACATAACCACAGGCAGCATGCAGGCCTCAAGGTGGCCTCTCAGAACATGGTACGTGGACCTCTGAGGGACGCCCTGAGCAACCACAGTGCTGTATGTCTCTCTTTATATACAGTTATGTCTCTATGGTCTCACTTCTAATGGAAATGTTGGTATGTTTGTCTGTTCTTAGACCTGCTGAGAGATTTATAAGCTGAGAAATGGTCAGAAATATATATTTTTTAATTCATATATTCCAGGACGTCTTAGTACAGTGCTGCTAGAATAGACTTAATTGATTTGTTTGCTCTTCACGTTGGGACTTGGCCATGTCTAGGAAGGCTTATAACAGTAGTGAAATTACTAAAGCCTAGACAGCGGCAAGAGGCAGAGGAACCATTAATTAGTATTTAATGAATCAGAATTACTTTTCAGACATATTCATAAATTTAGCTTCTATTGGGTAGGATTTATAAGGTTTTATAATATTTTAAATACAAAAATAAGATACCCAACACAAAAGTATTATTTTTATAAAACCAAAAATACTGTCAGAAATATGTGTTTTGTTTCCTAAAAAGAAAAAGGAATGATTTCTGGAACTATGTTAAAGCACTATATTTCTAGATGGAATGTCAATATAACCCCCTGACCTCTCAGTTTTAAAGAAGAAAGCATTGTGAATGAGCAGAAAATAGTCTCTGGATCTATTTTGGTTCTGGCATGGTTCCTGGCTAGATGTTACAGCACACCAGCTAAAGGAAATACTTGTGCAAGAGGGAAAGATTGAAGGCAAGCTTATTCAAAACTTGAGTTTTTCTCTTAAGTTAATTGAAAGGCATTTCTTTTTATCAGGTGAAAGTCAGCATAAATCACCTAAAGAAAAATTTTAAGCATTTACAGAGGGGAATACATTCTATAATTTTTGAATAAATATAGAAACTACCTACGATCAAAATACATGACTATAAAAAACAAATAGCTGTTTTAAAAGATTTAACTAGAGATTACCAATGTTAAAGCCCTCGAATCATCCATTTGCCAGATTCAATAGAGAGCACCTCAAATTTTATCCTGGCTTCACAATTCCAAGTTAATTTCCTTCAGGCACCAGGTCATCTAAAATCAATCATTGCTTTGGGCAGGTCAGAGCTGTCTAGAAGAGAAATTCCCCCTCATAGCTGCAGCATTGTAGCTCCTCGGGCCACCACAGCTGATGGTGGAGCCATGCATCAGTGTCACAATGTTACTTACAATTGTGAAAACCCAGGGAGGGGGCCAGACACTGCTAGGAATGTTACTACCCTCCCTTTGGAGTGAGTAAGAATCACCCTCATGGGCAGAATGAAGCTGGGGACAGACTTTCCAACAAGCTCCTGATGGTGGCCTTACTGCTGCTTTGGGAATCACATTGGAGCCACAAGGGGATGAACGAGCTCTGGGCTTTCTGGAAGGTCACTATAACATTCTGAAAAAAAGTCTTTGTTCTTTCAAATGCTACCATGCATCATGTACAATAATGCCATCTCTCTTGTGTGTGTGTTTAATACTTATGTGTCCCCTATATTCAACCTGAGTTCTCTTGATTTGGTTGCCGAGAATTTCTTTTAGTTTGGTTCCAAACGACCAACTCTCACTCTGCATGAACTGGTCTGAATGTTATGTTCCTTTTCTCTGAAGTATCTCTGTGAGATTTTCTAGATGAATAAATAATTACTTTCTTTGTCTCTATTCTTTTTTTTCCATTTAAAATTTGAACAAGATTTGTGTTATGTAAATAGAACATTTTGTTGGTTCACATGGATAAGGTGAGTGTGGGTAGAAACACGTGCTCCTCTTCGCTACAGGCAGCGCCTCTGACTGGATAGATTTCTATTTTACAGTCTGCCTTATATGCAAGGAACATTTATTCTTCATTTCTCCCTTCAAAAATCAGTGGATTAAATGATCTTCATGTGTTCAGAATGGTAGCAGATTCTTAATGAAAATGGTAGAAATGCTAGCAGATTCTTAATTAAAAATAAATATTAATTCCCACTCCAACATCATCATGAGTTTTCTCCACATTTTCTTCTGCGATTTTTGTCATGTTGTGTCTGAGATTTAAGTCTCATCCATCTTGAATCAATTTTTGGAAGGGGTGAAAGGTAAAGGTCTTTTACATGTGGTTATCCAGTTCTCCCATCGCCATTTGTTAAATAGGGATTCTTTGCCCCATTATATGCTTTTTTTTAAATCTTTTTTTAAATAATTTTATTAAATCATAATTGCGTACATTGGTGCAATCATTGGGCAGAATGTGCTTCATATACAATCAGAAACATTTTGATCGTACTGTGAGAGATAGCCCTCATAGCATTTTCTTAATCACTATATAAAGACATTGATACAACCAGAGCAGCCTACCAAACCTTTTCCCAAGATAATGCCCCACTGCCTGACCACATGTCATTCCCATCTTCCTGGCTTGTCCTTCCCAACCAATCCCTATGCTAATTTCTATTCATTCTTTAAGACACAGCTCAAGGGAACCCTGCCTGTGAGAATTCTCCCCTCTCACTGCTGAACAACACTTAGCACCAAGAAGCAAATTTCAGGCCTTGGGTGTGGATTATTCACCAAATGAACAGTAGGCTGTTTTGAGTCCTGCTATCTGTGCCAGGTATTTATTCATGGTTTGGTCTTTTTTTTTTTGCTGCCATGGTCCTCTTCCCTACCCTAATCTTAACTCTTCTTAACATATGCTTCTTCGATCCTCACCAGATTGGCCTGCACAGTGAGCAGTGACTGCGCTGTCTCCAAAGGTCTGTGCTGTGCTGTGTGCTGATCTTTGCAGTTACAGCTTTTGCACTTTTCATGTGCTAATGTCTTTAGCATAACATGGTGCCACGGGAGGGCACTCCGGCAGGAGATAGAAGATCTTTCATTTCTCTAATCTTGAACATGTTGTCTCATCTCATTGAACCTCAGTTTGTTTATCCATAAAATGATCAGACTGGAATGAAACGATCTCTGGGGAGGAGCTTCTCAGCTCCAAACTTCTGTGAGTGTAAGCCATCTTTGCAACTGTTTTTAAAGTAGTGAGTTGATTTGCAATTGAACTAGGGAAGATTTTGAGAAATTTTTCTTTCCTCACTTTTCTACTCTCATGTCTGATTGATCTAAAATCCTTTCTTGACCTCACTGTTTGATCCTTAAAATGCAATTAGATATTCATGCCAAAGTTTCCATCAGACTTTATAATTGGAGAAGCAGAAAAGATGTTTATGTCTTTAGAAAGCAACTGAAAAGGTTTTTGTTTTCGTACTTTTAAAAAAAAATTGTACTCAAGCTTTTCAAAACAATAATTTTCTGGTTCTTAGTGGCTATCTCAAAGAGTTTTCCTGAAAATATTTCTTAGGGAGACAGAAAAGACTCCCATCCAGTTAAATGCTTCATCTTCCATGATTTGCCCTGGAAGGAGCTCATCTCTGTGTTGAGAGGGTTCTAGGTTTGGGCTCCAATTACAGTAGTAGGACCAGGGGTCACCAGGCTGCAGGCTGGTCATGAGGGACTGGCCAAGGGAAACACTTTCTTGAGCGCTTAAAGCAGAAGATGAAACGACATGTGTGTCAGGTAGGAAAGAGCTTGTGAGCTGGCTCCCAAGTAAATATTGCACATGGTAAATCCTGACTGCCATGGAAATAGCTTGTCACTAAGTAAACTGCTTGGGAAATCTCTGGGGAGACACTCTATACCACAAAAATTCCTTAATTTTAAAAGCAGCACTTTTTAAACATACATGTTAAGTTCTTGGGATAAAAAGAAAATAGAAGAAACCACTTTCATGTTGGTAAAATCATCTTTGCCATCATCCTCATCAATAGCAGTAAGATTTATACCCCACCAGCACCCTGAAGTTTTGTTGATTTTCACGTAGAAAAGTGATTGTGGAATAGAGTTGCCATTCTCAAAGTTCCTTGTCAGGAGAGATACTGAATGTGTGAACAGAAGTTTTAAAGATGACCTGTCACCTTCATTTGTTTCTCAGTGAAATAAGTTTTACTCTATTAAAAGTAAGAGATCAGAGATAGTGTTGGGACTCCTCTTTGGATTTCTTTTTCCATCTTCTCCTCAATTCCATTCATCTTATTCAAGTGGGGGGAGGGGGAGGAAAGGAAAGGAGGGAGGGGGCATGATAAGCCCTGACCTAGTGGGAGGGAGGGGGCATGATGAACCCTGACGTAACGGGCACGGTGTGTAGGTTTACAGCACACTCTGGGTGAAGGGCTCAACTACAACTCGGACTGTACCTAACACATGCAAACAATGTAACCTAGTCATTTGTACCCTCACATGAACCTGAAATAAATAAATAAAATGCATAACAACTTCAAGATATGTGTTGAAACTCACAGAACTCAGCCAAAAAAAAAAAAGGATGTATTTTAAGATATGTAAATTTACCTCAATAAATTTAAAATAGTTGTGATCGGGGTCAGAAGCAGTTTTCGGTATAATAGCATGTCTCTTATCTCAGAATATGCATCGGGCTACCGCCTGGATTTTGTTTCTGAACTATCACCTCATCAACCATTGTTTACATACAACATGGGAGAGGGGGTGGGGGAAGAAAAGGACAGTGACGAATGCTGAATATTTAGTATTCTTTTCAATCTGAGTTTTACCTTAACCCCTCTTCCTTAGCTTTATGTCCTAAGAAAAGTGATAGAATGAAGGGTAAGGGCACCTTTCACTTGGAACATTGTGTCCACCTCTCTGCAGTGTTTGGGCCCCAAATGGAACACGTGGCTTTGTCCCTCATCTCGTCCTGTCTCCAGCCTGGAAGATGAAGCTGTCCTCTCTGCCTCCTCCGGCAGCCTCGCCAAGTTGGCCCAGGGAGGCTGAAGGGATATTCATCACAGTACAGCCGTCTCACTGCCAAGTTCTAGTCAGTTTCAGCAATATATGTGAAAACCTCCAAAGCAAACACAGCGAGAGGAAATCAAAATTAAATTAATCCTCTCCAAGGATAAATAAAGCATGGATGCCTTGCTCTTGAGCTTGCAGGGTGGAAATTAGAAGGACCATTGCTTGGGCTACAGTGATACTGATATTCAGATTTCTGATTCTTCAGCCAGAAAAACAGAGTGATATAGAGCTACAAAAATCTAAGTTCCTTGCTGGTGTCGACATATGTTAGAAAACACGCCTCAGTGGTTGGGATTTATAGACAACTTTGAGACAGCGTTTGTGAGTTAGCAACAAAAAGCTGTCGTGTGAAAACAGCCACTGCATCTTGAGAAGAATTAGACTTCTGCTTTGAGCATAGGCATGCCAAGGAACAGAAGTGCATTTGGGTACCATACAGTCGCAGGCAGGCACAAAGGGCTTTGAACTTCTAGTATGCATTTTGGAGAACCAGAAAAATGAGATTGGGGAAGGAAACAGCTTTTCTTCACATGGTGCTATGGGACAGCTGAAGATTCCATTGTCTCCCTCAATTTTGATGCTTGCCTGAAATTGTTTAGACTCACTTTGTGATACTTTTCGGACCAAAATCTGAAAGATGGTTATAGACTTACTACAGTTACGTACTAATCTACTAAGTTTTCATCAGCGTAATTGAAAATCTTGTTTTTTTTTTTTTTTAATCTTGGTTATTTTTAAAAAATCAATCTTCCCTGAAAGACAAGACCAAAGGAAAACCTCATTTTCTTTTATTCAATGCTGTTAAAATACCATCTAAGTTGAACCTAAGATGAAGGTTCAACTTAGATGGTAAGATGAACCTTAGATGAACTTGAAACCTAAGTTAACAGTGAATGGACTATTATAGGTAGTACTCTTGCCTTCCAGAGGCAATGCTTTTTCACATGGTTATTAGAGACGTGATTACAGGTTATTTGGTTTTTGTGACTGGGTCTTATCCTGTATCACCCAAGCTTATGATTAAACTCAAACTCTTGGGCTCAAGTGATCTTCCTGCCTCACCTCAGCTTCTGGAGTAGCTGAGACGGTAGCATGTACCACGGTGCCCAGCTACGACTCCTAATTTTATTCATCCAGTATGTTTATTGAATAAGTTACACATCATTCTGGTGCCTTTTCTGTGAGACTGTCTCTACATTAAGTTTGGAGCCTTTTAGCACTCGTATTTCCTTGATTTTATTTCATGTTTCAGAATGGTGTTCCTCTCACACTCAAATACAAATGCCAAAATATATTTCCTGAATACAGTTGGGGAAAATTACATTTTTTTCTTTAAAAAGAACAGTGGCTACTGAAGTTCTTTCAATGAAGTATTCACTGGATCCCCGAGGAAGTGAATGACATTTTAGCTGGTGATGCCAGTGGCTCCGTGGTTTTGGAGAAGTCCTAGAGAACCATGTACTATTCTATGGAATAAGTTTGTCAAACACATCTAATAATTCAGTCATGACGGGAAAAAAAGAGGTGATGATAACACTAAAATTGAATAAAACAGAAGACATTTGTACCACGTGTGGAGCTGAGCAGCAGAGGAAGTAGGTTTATTTTTGTGCCCTTAACATGTGACCAAAATGCCTCATGAAATGGTTAGAGGAACAGAGATATAGGTAACTGAATTCATAACAAGTAAGTTTTAATTGAGCTTTGACCTTTTATTTATCTGAGGATCAAATATCTGCATGTGATTTGGTATGGTGCTGTGGATGTTCATACCTGCAAACTTTGGAAGCCAGACGTGACAAGCCCAGTGCTGTCCCACACTGTGTCTTCATGTGACAAGCCCAGTGCTGTCCCACACTATGTCTTTGGGTTCTTTAAAAAGGCAGCTAATTTAGCATGGATACTGGTCCTTTCTAAATCTCCTCTTGGAATTTGATCCCCAGTGTTAGAAATTGGTCCTAGTGGGAGGTGTTCGGGTCATGGGAGTGGATTCTTCACGAATGGCTTGGTGCTGTCCCCAAGAGTGAGTGAGCTCTCCCTAGGTCAGTTCCCAGGAAAGATGATAGTTTTAAAAAGCATGCCACCCTAATATTCTCCCTTTTGCTCCCTCCCTTGCCACACGATGCCTGCCCCCTTCCCTTTCACCATGAGTAGAAGCTCGCTGAAGGCCTCACTAGAGGCAGAGATTGGCGGTTTGCTGCTTGTGCAGCCTTGGCACCATGGGCCAAATAAACCTCTTTTCCATGTGAATTACCCAGTCTCAGGCATTCCATCAGAGCTATGCAAAGGGACGAAGACAGCAGCTCTTCCTGAAGACATTTTATTTTCAGTTCTCAGAATTTGATTGTCTTCAGATTGTTAGAAACATAGACTTCATTTCCATTTCAGCGGCAAAATACTTTTAGCAAATAAAAAGGTGATGAAGTTATTAAAAAAAAAAAACCAACAACAGCAGATGTCTTAGATGTGAGTGACCCCTGTAGATTTGGTGCGCTTGTGCAGTGTACAACCTGAATAACTGTGCCAGGCAGCTACTCCAGGAAGAAATTATGCTGAGACTTGTAATCCATAAAGAAACTAGGGATTGTGTGCAGAACATGATGCAGCTAGTCGGACTATAAACTGGGGCAGTCTTTCCAGAGGACAGTATGGCAAGTTGTGCCAAAAGCTTTATAAAAAGGCACACCCTCTAATTTAAGCAAATTTGTCCAAAATATATAATTAGAGAAGTGATAAAGATTTCTTTATAAGCTTAATCACTTTAGCATTACTTCTGATAATATCAACCACAAAATTTTAAATGACTTAAATACTCATCAGTAAAGGATTTTTGTAAATAAAGCAAAGCATAGCGTTAGGCATGTTTAAAACTGAGATCACAGAAGAAACATATTTATCAGGGAGTAAATGATGCCGAAGAACATGATAACATGTTTCCCTAATGCAACTCCCGAAGGGCTATTGGCTAAGAAGATCACTGTTTAATAACTGCCTTGTGTGTCAAGCCCAGGCTACATCTTAACTGCTGGAGTAAGTCTGTTACCGCATGGCTTCAGAAGTGTTTATGTCTGATTGAAACACTTCAGCTTGCGTCAGACACTGGCAAAACACTTTCCTTCCTGAGATTTTTTTATTTGCTGAAGATGACAGTAAAAAAAAAAAGCATCTGAGAATTTGGAATGACCTGGTCTCATTTTTCAGATCTATAGCCTTAGGTAATGTCCAGTCATAATAAATAAACTGTAGACCTAATTATCCTTCCTGTAATGTTTACAAAAGCCAAGGGCAGGATGGAAGTAGAATTAGAGAGGGCGATGGAATGTGAAGGTGTGTTGCTTATTCATTTTGAACACAGGGAAGAAGTTTTCATTTTAAATGCAGAATTAATTAATTAACCACTGCTTGTGGGCAACTAGAAGTAGTCCCTGGAAACCTGAAACTTTCCCTGTGTTTTTTGTAAAGCCCCTAACTCGCAGAGAATTATTTATTGTTATTTTTAATTAATCGGCTAAAAGTATGTCTATTGAGAATGTTGTGACTCTACAAGGCACTTTTGGGTCATGTGGCTTTATTCTGGAAATTGCGTGTAAAGGCAAGGTCGGGCTGTATCAGGAATGAACAAACAACTTCAGGGAACCACCTCAATCTTCAGCCTCTCCATCTCCTGAAGTCTCTCTCTGTGGGCCTGTATCTCCAGATACTGCATCTGAGCCCGGGTCCTCTGAGCAAGACCTTTTAAGAAGATTAAAACCAGGGACCCTATATAGAGGGTGAAAATTTTAATGCATTTGGGAAGGAAAGAAATATATTTCACAGTTGACGTCCTCTTCCAAATATATCTGTGAAAGGACAGCCATCGCAATGACCTGTCACAGGCCCTCTCCAGCCCCCACAGGGATTTTAAGAGAGCTAAGTAGTTTTAGACCAAGAAAAATCATCCCTCTCTTCAGTAATCCAAGACATGGCCAAAATTCTTCAGCACATAATTTTAGTGAACTCCTCTCCTTTTAGTGACTTTTTTGCAGTTTGAAGATGGGAAGTTGAACTTACTTCTTTTATCTTCCTCCTACTTGTTTGGATTCCTTTAAATTCCTTAAATTCCAGTTTTCTTCTATGGAAAATGAGGGTCATTCAGCACCTCCCAAGGGGTACATATAGAGAGGGTTAAATTTAGCAATACAAAGTCTCTTTAAAGTTTGAAGTGATAAAAAATTAAAATGTTGTAATAACTTTACCACATTAATTATTTAGATAAATTTCGATGAAAGGTAAATTCCAATGGTAATATGGTACCATCACTCCATGCCATCCACCCACTCATCTGTCCCTTCTTTCATCCATCTATTCATCTCCCTGTATTGCCGATATGGTCTTCATTAATCATTGTGCAAATTTGAGGGGTACACGGATGAATAGGCTGAAGTATCTGCTCCCAGAGTTCTGGTAAGGAAGGTCATTAAATATCACCATGTGATATGTATTATGAGAAATGGGCATGGAAAGTACCATCAGGAAAAGATGAGTGGTCCATCCACCTGAGTGGGCAGTGGAGTCAGAAAGATGTGCATGATTTGGGTATTAAAGCATAAACAAGGGTATTCAATGCCAGGGATGACAGAGATTTAAGGAGCATGAATTAGCAGTGGGCAAAGGTGGTAGGCGGAATAATGGCTGCAAAGATGTCCACGTCGTGATCCCCAGGATCTTTGAATGGGTTGCCCATCACATGGCAAATGGGATTTGTAGTTGTGATTACAGATCTTGAAATCCTGCATTATCCAGGCAAACCCAGTGTCATGATAGGTGTCCTCCTAAGAGGGAGGTGCAAGGGTCAGAGTCAGAGAAAGACCTGTGACAACAAAAGATGTCAAGTTAGAGCAACTGGAAGATGCTGGACTGCTCACTTTGGAGATGCAAGAAGAGGCTGTGGTCTCTAGAAGCTGAAAACATCAAGGAAATGGATTCTCTGCTAGAGCCTCCAGAAAGAACTCAGCCCTGTGTATAACTTGATGTTAGCCCCAGAGATCCATTCTGGACTTCTGACTTCTGGTGCTGTAAGACTGCCAGTTTATGTTGTTATTTGTTAGAGCAGTAATAGTAAACTAATGCATTTGAATAAGAGCTGCTCCCACATCATGGCCTCCCGAAGTCTCCACCGGGCCTGGTGCACTGCAAGCATGAGGTTTCCATGGTGAGTGAAGTGCATGCGTGAGCGAGTACAGGTGGGAGGCTGGGATGGGGATGCCCAGTGGGAAGTGAAGATGCAGGTAGAGGCCAGATTACAGAAATGTGTTTGGAAAGGAATGATCTGGATGGAATCCATTGACAGAGCTTCCAGTGAGGGCGAATGGAATGAGATGTTTCTTTTTCTTTAGCATGTGAATAATTTTTGTAAGGTTTCCTTTCATTTTAATGGGTAAAGAAAATATTTATTTCCAGGTGTGGTGACTCACACATGTAATCCCAGCAATTGGGAAGCTGGAGTGGGAGGATTGCTTGAGGCCAGGAGTTTGAGACTATCTTGGGCAACAGAGCAAGATCCCTTCTCCAGAAAAATAGAAAAATTAGCTGGGCATAGTAGCACGTATTTGCACATAGTCTCAGCTACTCAGGAGGATGATGGAGGAGGATTGCTTGATCTTTGGAGTTTGAAATTACAGTGAGCTATAATGCCACTGTCCTCCAGCTTGGGTGACAGAATGAGGCCCCATCTCTATTAAAAAGAAAAGAGAAAACATTCATTTATAATATGGTTGAACATCAACTAGAGGAGAAAGAAGAATGCTTGGTGGGAAAAGATGTGGGAAAGGAGAACCTTCTTTCCTTTGTGCCATTAACATATTACTGAACCTGTAATAAGTCATTTCTGCTTTTGTGCTCATGAGGGATCTCAGGTCCTTCTTAGCCCTAACATTCTGTCCCTGTGTGTCAGTGTCAAAAAGTCAGTGGCATCTGTGGATAGAAGTCGTCATGCTGTGACCTCTGTTGCTGTCCCCCTTTCGGTATGCTATGTGGCATTTAGTAGGAGTTATTGTTGGAAGAATGGGTGGATCAGTGGACAAATGAATGGGCAGAGTGATGTACCACAGGAAGTCAGAGAAGAAAGAGGAGGTACTTTATATAAGGCAGTGGCAATAAATATGGTGGTAATTAAAGGTGAAGGGATACTCCATGTCGTTTGGGAGAAAATTTGCTAAATTTTTAAAATATTCCATTTGTACTTCTCTGAGTGAAGAGATTTTTTTCTGATTGTGACATTGAGTAAGTCAGATTCCAGCTTATCTGAGACTTCACCTGATAGCAGCATCCATCAGACAATAGTAAATCTCTAACAACAAAAACGCCTTCCTCTGGAGCATGATCAAACAGTAAAACTCACGACTGCAGTTGGGGAAATAATGTTTTCCAATTCGTAGTTATGTTTACAGTGCGAATAAAAGCTGAGATGCAGTCTTTGTACGTGACATTAAATGCCTAAAATTTGTAAATGCTTTTTGGATACATGGCTTGTATGAAGGGAGGATAAAGAAAAGGATTTGGAAGAGACTGCATCTCCTGCCGCTGAGTGGAGATTCATAGTCCAGGCTTACATGAGGGAAAAGAAAGTAACAGAAGCATCTCCAAGCTCATGGCAGGAAGAGCTTTACCTGAGAGGCCTGGGGAGTACATTTCAGGGGACAGGAATGATGTTTACTATAGTTCATATGTCAGAGAAACATGTCTACAGGGGGTGGTGGAATATTCCATCTATTTCTGTGATGCTGGCAAAACATAGCTGGATGGGAGGGTGCAGAGCAAAGTGCAAGCTTTTAAGAAAGGCAGGGCTAGGTTCAAATCCTAACTTTGCAAGTTACCACGTATAGGACTTTGGCCACTGTCCCCTGTGCTCATCTATAAGATGGGCAACAGTGTCTTCCTCATGGCATTGTTACTGGGAGTCAGTGACAGAATGTCCACGTAGAGCTTTGCAGTGCACTTGCACATAAGAAACTCTCACTAAATGTAGGTGTTGTTATGAGCAAATGCACGTATTGCATTAGAACTTGGAATGTCTTACCATGATCTAATCTCAATTCTGCTGTCACCAACCTGGTTTTTGAGTTGGCTAGCTGAAAGCAGAGCAGATGTACAAACACAACAATAGTATCAGAAAAAAAAGTTTTAACAAAGGCCCTGTGGGTCTCCTTGCCAGAGAACAGTGACCAGATGTTGTGGCTTTTTCAGAAATTCTCTCCTGAGGGTCCCATGGACTTCATGTACTGAAACCTGTAATGGACACTAGTTCCAAATGCTTCTAGTCAGCTGTCTGGCTGACTTTGTTCCTTGGTCACCTGTTTGTTCAACCCCAGGTCTTTCATTTCTGGGCCGTTTTGTCCAGACTCACTGCCCTGATGTGCAGATGGGACGGGGGTCTTGATGTGAAGTTGATATCTTCATTGGGGACCATAAAGGGTCAGTTTGTGTTCCTTTTCCTTTCCAGCCTCTCTCTTTCTTTCAGTTTTAAAGGATATTTTTAAAGTTTGATTAATTTGTTTATTTTTATTGTTTGGGATTCACTCAGGGTACAAAGAATTAGGTTACCCTCATTGTGTTTGTTAGGTAAAGTCCCTCTTGTAATCGCATCCCACCCACAAGAAGTGTGCCATACTCTCTTTAGCTGTGAAAAGAATTTATTAATGCCTGGGGTATTATTTTAATTGCTGCATTTTATCCAAAACTCAAATGTACATAATTAGAAAAAAGCTCTCGATTTACATAATTTTCAATGTAATTTAGAAGGTGAAATTGAATGTTTTTGGATCTGTATCTTTAGTTACTAGATTTGTAATAGCTTGGAAATGCAGCGATGCTTGAAATGTAACTTTTTGGAAGGAAAAAGTATAAGAAATTGTGAACTCCTTAGATTTCAATGGATTGAATCAGTGAGCCAAGAAGTACAGTGACCACCCACAGGAGCTTTAGCCATGGTGCTGTGATAGTCAAAGATTTGGCCTGGGCTAGTTAGGATTAAGTGGAGACAGTTGCTACCTGGGCCAGAGAAATTCTAGAACCAGTCTTGTGAGTTTAGCATCTATCCAATGTTCCAAGTGAGTCTATGATTATATAGGCAGATTGTAGATCCTACGTGTTTACTACCACTTTGTCTTCTGCCAGAATAAAATTTCCTCCTACTCCCATTAAGAGCATCGTAGGCTAAAACATTAGAGCAAATCAGAATCCAAAGCCACCCTGGATTTGCATAGGTGGTTATAATAGTAACAAAACTCTTTTATAGGAAACTCTATGTTTGGGAGTCAGAAATCCACTTGGGTTGATTGTAATTCAAAAACTCTGAGTATAACTCCTGCCTTTTGCTATTCACATGTCTGAGCTTAACTCTTGGCATCCTGGTTGTCTTAATGAATCCAAATTGTGTCCGCAGAGAAAGACATTTGGAGGTGGAGCCAGGGGGTGAGCTTACCTCCCACTTAGAACAACCTCCTGTTCCTTTCCTGTCTTCATTTCCTCTTGGAGAGACCCACCTGCACTCATGGTTACTTATTAGTATTCTAAATGCAATTAATGTGACGTGAGAAGAGAAATGGATAATGATCATCTCATAGAACTGTAGGATTTTTTACTTTAGTTATAATAGTGATAACTGCCATTCTTCTTAACTGGTACTTGCCATTCTTAAGGCCCTGTTTGGGTCAAAGGCATGAGAATGGATTTGATCATCGCAGTGATTGGAGGTGTGCTGTTAGAATTTAGTGTGGAAGGGAAGGGATGATGACAACAGCCGATGCTTAGAAGTCTCGCACAATGAACACTGAGGAAATGCTCGTGTCCCACAGGAGTTTACAGCTCAATGGACATTCATGTGGGTTAAAAAATGAGGTCAGTAGTTGATTGAGTCTAGATCTAGCTCTCCTGTCTATATAAATGCGATTTTGGGGGGCACAAATTGAATATGTGTTGAGTTTTTGAAGAATGAAACTACCATGCACATTGGAGAATGACAGTACTCAGAAATTAGAGCTTTCCCAGGGGTTAGTCCCCATTTGAGTCACATCACAGAGGGTGTGACAAGCAGCAGCTGCCCACACAAGCATCTGCATTTACAGCTGTTGAGCTCAGGATGAAGCATGCAACTAATTATTGCATCTTCCTGGGTAGTTTATATGTTGTCATTATAATTTTATTTCCTTCTATTTCTTCTCTATTATGCAGTTAAGACATATCATTTCTTTTGAAATCATGATTGCAGGTTAATATCCTTGATTCTCCTTCTAGGATGGTAAAGGGAACATAACCAAATATTGGTTACAAGATGTTGGGTCCCCCTGGTGATGGGAACCATTGCTGAGGTGCTTACCATGTCTTCAATATATGATGAAGGGATGATGACTCAGCCTCAGTCACCACAGGTGGCAAGTCCCAATTTACACATTGGAAATATGAGGAAGTGGAGAGTGGAAACATTTCTGGAGTTGGGAGCTGGCATCCAAACCTGGGTAGGACTCACACCATGCTCTTAACTACTCCATAGCACACCTCCCGTCAAAGGCTCTGCTGCTGCTTTGTCATCAGCCAAAAGCAAGGCCACATTCTCGCCCACACAAAGACCCTCAGTCTGTACTCAGGGGCGCTCCAGGTCAATCAGCCAGCACCTTTCAATAGATGTCCAAGCTGAGAGAACTTGGGCGGTGAACTTGGGCAATAGCATCGTGTCCCCAAAGCTGAAGGTTTCTGACCATCAGTAAGACCAGAACACAGTTGGTTTCCTCTTCTGAGTGTATTTAACTTCTAAGCACTGTCACAGCCAGGAGGATGAGCTCTTTGAGGCTAGCTATGCTATGATTTACCCCCAAGCATTGAGGTCATTGACAGATGTTTTCTTGGCCTAATTTTTAAAATGATCCAGGCACATCTAAAGTCTTCCTCATCATTCTGAGATGAAGTTAGCTGAGAAAAGGGGAATTGGGGAAGTCCATATTACCTTTCAGTAGAAAGTAAATCCAGAGGGACTCTCACATCCCTGAGATGAAATGGGGGCTTAGGTTGCTAACAGTTATCAGGTTAGACTGATGTGAGATCAGGTAGGACTTTGTTCTGGTTCTGGGAGTGTCTCCTGTGGCTGAGGGCTGTGGCAGAGGCTCCCCTGGCCATGATGGGGTGAGGGCTGGGAGATAGAATATATGTAAGAGTATGAGCCTCTGGAGTAGGCTGCCTGGATTGGAGTCCACTTCCTTTTCCTAGTTAAAAGATCCTATAAACTGACAAACCTCTTTGTACCTCAGTTTCCTCATCTGTAAAATGAGAATAGTAAGAGCACTTACTCTATAGAGATGGGAATTAACTTGTATAATATATTTAAATTACTTGGAGCAGTAATTGGTGCCTGAGGTTACTAAGTGTTAGCACTTGTTAGGATATGGCCAGGACACAAGGAGCAGACCTTTCTAACAAAGTTAATGGACCTTCCTTCCCATTCATCTCCTTACATCTTTAAGGTACTGGAGTCCATACTTCATCTCTTTCTGTTGTCTTTTTTTTTTTTTTTTTTTTTTGCAGTTTTTGGCCAGGGCTGGGTTTGAACCTGCCACCTCCGGCATTTGGGGCTGGCACCTTACTCCTTTGAGCCACAGGTGCCGCCCACTTTCTGTTGTCTTTTCACAGCTATCCATTTAGTTCCTTTCCTTGCCTCCTGATTTCTCTCTCTTAGGTAAATATGGTAGAACTGTTAAGTCTCTTTTTCTGCGCTTGTGGTTGACTGGGACAGCCAATAAAATCTCCATCCCCTTTCTTCTGATGACAGACTCTGTCTACCCCCAGCCACAGAACTTGATCCTGATGCCAAGTACCCACTGCTGAAAAAAAAAAAAAGGTGCTCCAGTGACATTCCAGATGCCCCGTGAGGTTGTGCATGGGATCTCAGGGGCCTTACAGCTATTCTAGGGGTTGCTGTGTGCACAGCGGACTCACGGGAGCCCTCTCTTTCTGCTGAGCCACTCAGCTGGTGTCACCTGACTCGGGTGTGCGGTCAGCAGTCAGAGCGAGTGCTGCCCAAAGCAGGCTTGGGAAGAGGTGAGGAATAAGGGCACAGAAAGCCAATGCCTCCTTCATTTTCATCATTTGTCATTCGCTACTGTTCCTACTTAGAGTCAGCGCATTCCCTGCTGGCTTAGTCATGTTTAAGTTGGGCCCTTATCCTCTGAATCGATAGGAGTAATAACATAGCTAACAAACAAACATAACAAAACAAAGAACAATGAAACAATGGGCTCCATCAGGACCGGGACAATGTCTTTCCCTTTCTCTGACGCCTGCCTCACCTGGCATCTAGCTTGGACAGGTGAACTGCCTGGCCTCTGGGAGGAGTGGAACTCCAGATGGCAGAGCTGAAGCTCCTTTCTTGGTGAGTTACCAGGCTGCAAAGCTTCTCTGCATGGTCTGTGAGCCCAGCCATTTGGGATTTTCACCTGAAATGGGCAATGGTGGGTGGCTCATGGTGTGGGACTACCAACAGCCCAGAGGCCTCTTGATGCTACTCTTAGACACCAGCTGCCCCGCTGCCTGGCAGGGTCCATTTCCTTAGGAAATATCGGATGGGACCCACATTGCTTGCTTCCTCCTAACTTGTTATTTGAAAGTCGTTCCCCTTGCATGGGTGTAGGTCTGCTTTCGACTTTTCGTAAACGTTCACTCATTTCTTTTGGCCTCATCATAACTAGCAAAGTAGGTGGGACAGTTGTTAACAACGCTGACGTTACTATAGATGGGGAACTGATGCCCAGAGCCCTGACCATGAAGGGTTAAATGCCTGGGCCCCCTCGTCCCCAGCCTGACACAGGCTTTTGAATGTAACGACAGTGCCGAGGTGTGAGTGACCGAAAGAGAAGCAATTTAAGTGTCCTGTCCACTTTATAAATATATTTTACTAGAAAGTGTTTAATAGTTTAAGTAGACCTTGGAGGTCAGTTTCCAGGAGCCCAACAGATCATCTTTTCCTAAACAGTGACAGGCTGTCCTCAAGAAATACATCTAGGACAGAGGAATGTGAGCCAAACATCCTCTGTCATTTTGACACCCTTATTAATGTACTGTGGTAAGGAATGAAATAATCTATTCATATGTGCTTCAGCTAAGCCTGGAACATACATTTTTTAAGGCAGGAGGGTGGGGGTTGAGTGAAAAAAATAAAATAAAGAGCTAAAGGGAACACACACACACACACACACATACAAAAAAACTCTGGGTGGACTTTGCAACCATAAATGGTAAAACTAACCCCGTTCCACTGCCGGCTAGAAGAACAGCCGAGTAAGGTTTTGATTTACAGGAACAGCTTAGCAAGGACCTTGTAGAGAGCTTCATGCCTGCTATAAAAATGTGATTAGCTATAAAACAGAGAGATTTAACAAGAGCATTTAAGCATCGGCAGCAGACCTGCTTGAAAATAAACAAAAACAGAAATCTCTGTGTGTGTGTGTGTGTGTGTCTCAACTCCATAAAGAACAGGCTAGGAGAATTCTTTTTCAGGCTTGTGATATAATTAATAACTTTTTACTTTTAGATTTAAAAGAAAACCAAAAGAGAAGATGACCTTGAACTTTGTAAATGACTTCAATCTGGCTCTCATCTCCGGCTCTTTCGTTTGAGGCTCGCACAGTCCTAAGGAATGAATAGGGATCTCCCCAAGGAGCAGCCCCTGTGTTGGCCCTCCCTGGACACTCAGGCTGGAAGGGAATAGAAGCGGGCGGGCGTCCGGGCCTCAGGAGGGGAGAGTGTTTAAAGCTGCGAGTCTCCCTGCTCGCTGCTCCGGGCAGTCCCTCTGCCCTTGCTCAGTGACATGCCTGTGGCGCAGTCCTGCACTGGGAGGGACTTAGGCCACAGCCGGACTCAGTTCTGATCGATGGTCCTTTTGAGAGCAAGCAGCCCTCTGGAGTTAGTCTGAAGAGGTGCATTGGCTTTATATTGGAAGAGTAACTAAAATACTTGCATATCTTTGTCAACCATTGGGGTAGTTTCTTTGTGATAAATCACAACAGCCCTGATGTCTGAGTTTCAGGGGTCAGAGTCACCATGCAGAGTACTTCATATGGGCCCAGGTCTGAGACCTGATTTCTGGGATTTCTGGCTTTCTCTGGCCCTTGACATACCAGGTGTGTTTCCAGCAATTGCTCAAGGCTGATGCAACTGCAGTGCAGATATCCTCAAAAGAGTTGTATTTCTGCAGAAGAAGCATGCCTTCTGAGTCTTTAGGCCAAACGTGAGATTCCCTCTTTCTTCTTTGTTGTCACCTTTTGTCCTTTGTCCCTTTCTTGCTTATTCTTTTCCTCTTGAGTACCTTAGGCCCAAAGCTTTTGCTCTCTGGAAGTAAAACCCTGCCCTACTGGAATACACATGGCACGGTGTAGTTTACCGCAATTTCATGTTACTGTGCTGGAGATTAAGTAAGCACAATATACTTAATGTTTCTTAGGCATGAAAAAACTCATCATTCTTTAAAGTCACCCTTCTAATGCCACTTCTACTCCAGTGTTATACATTAGTTTTGAGGGGAAGGAAAGAGATTATTTGGAATTGGAAGTGTTTCTAGACATATCCAAGAATTTAAAATAAGCAAAACCATAATGGCACCTGGATTTTTTATTTTCACTCATTTCTTGTCCTATACTTTGAACCTCAACCTAACCTCTCACTAATTGAGACTTTACCCTGTGCCTGTGTGTGCAAACTCGTTCTCCTATTATAATCATCCCATCCAACCTTCTCTAGCTTTTTTTTTATTTTTTATTTTTTATTAAATCATAGCTGTGTACATTAGTGCAATCATGGGTGCAATCATGGAGAAATATTTTCATCCAACTGTCTGTCACACCCTTCATGGGATTTTCTTGTTTATTGTATGAAAACATTTGTATTCTGCATTTAGTAAGTTGCTAGGTTGGTTTTTTTTGTTTGTTTTTTTTTTGTAGAGATAGAGTCTCACTTTATCACCCTCGGTAGAGTGCCGTGGCGT
>CAUYRH010090036.1:0-36967 GCA_963574655.1 Perodicticus potto
ACTGAGATCAAAAGGTCAAGAATACTTCAAAAAACAGGAAAAAACTCCTGGAACACCAAAAAGACCTAGTTCTGTAAAAGACATTAAGGCAAAAATGCAAGCAAATATAGAAAAAGGTGGGTCTCTTCCCAAAGTGGAAGCGAAGTTCATCAATTATGTGAAGAATTGCTTCCGGATGACTGACCAGGAGGTAACTGAATTTTCTGAGGATGTAACCAAATCCAAATTTTTTTTTATTTATTAATATTATCCTTTTATTCTAAGAGTCATTTTTAAAAAAATTGTTGGCTCCTTTTAAAAGGTTCCTAACCATAGACAGTAACTTCAGACTAAATACATGGAAACTCTTTAGGAATTTTGTTGACAGAGGCTGAGAAGATAGCTTTTAGGTACATTTATTCTGATATTTTATATAGTTGGTAAATTATCTCTTGGTTGTTGAACTGTCTACTTTTGTACTATGTTGGCTAAAGAAATACACTGTGGTTTTCCTTTTTGCTCCATTTGCCTGCTTGTGGGGCAGTCTGGTTTTTGCTTTCCTGTGTGAAATGGATTTCATCCCCGTTTTGATGTGGGACATGGTCTACTACCATTGGAACAAGTAGAATCATGTGTTTTGTTGAGAACAAAACAAATTGACAGTGAAGATATTTTTAAAAGTCATCAAGATGAAAGATGTACTGAATAATGGGGAAGTGTGTGAAAAACAAAGATTGCACCATGCTTAAAATCAGATATGAAAAGCATTTGCTAAATCTTACTAGCCCTAATTAATGATCATCTCTGGGCAGATTAACATTGGCCAAATGGATTTCTAGTCTTCCTTGATTTCCTTTATTAAAGATCATAGTGTTAATATTGTGATTTTTAGGTCTAAAATATTTGAAGTTATGTTTGAGAGCAAATTTCCTTGCAATCCATTCTTAATTATCTGGAGTATGAACCTTTTGGTTAAATAGATGTTGTACTGTGCAAAGAGACTTGGCTTAATTTATTGGTGTCTATGAAGTATTGTGGTTCTTTAACCACGTTTCTTATTTTTTTTTTTTTCCAGGCTATTCAAGATCTCTGGCAGTGGAGGAAGTCTCTTTAAGAAAATAGTTTCAACAGTTTGTTAAAATTTTCCGTCTTATTTCATTCCTGTAACAGTTGGTATCTGGCTGTCCTTTTTATAATGCAGAGTGAGAACTTTCCCTACCGTGTTTGATAAATGTTGTCCAGGTTCCATTGCCAAGAATGTATTGTCCAAAATGCCTGTTTAGTTTTTAAAGATGGAACTCCACCCTTCACTTGGTTTTAAGTATGTATGGGAATGTTATGATAGGGCATAGTAGTAGTGGTGGTCAGACATGGAAATGGTGGGGAGACAAAAATATACGTGTGAAATAAACTCAGTATTTAAAAAAATAAAAAATATAAAAAATTTGATCCCCAAAGTGACAGTGTTGGGAAGTAGGGCCTACTGGGAGGTGTTTGGGTGATGGAGGCATATCCTTCACTAGTAGATTAATGCCCTCCCATGGGGTGAGTTTCCTACTCTTGTTAATTTTTGCAAGAATAGATTGTTAAAGAGTCTGGCTTCCTTGGTGTCTCTTTCTCTGGCTGCCTCTCAAACCATGTGTCTATCTGGTTGCTGCTATTTTCACATGCCTGCTTCCCTTCTACCCTCCATGTAAGTTGAAGCAGCATGAGGCCTCACCAGATGCAGCTGCTGAATCTTGGGCTTGCCAAACACCAGAATCATGAGCCAAATAAACCTCTTTTCTTCATATCCATACTCGGGCATTCTGTTGTAGTAACATGAAACACACTAAAACAAAAAGTAAAATGTTTTTCAATGTTTTGTGAGCCATCATACTAAATCATAAAACCCAAAAGGGTGAGGGGTATCAGAACCCCTTTCTAGCAAACCCAGACAGAAGCACAGGTAACATGGGGACCCAATACTTGTAACTGGCATCAGAAGTGGGATTGATTGAGCCTTTAAAACTGTGAAGTCTAACACTAACTCTAGGAAGTTAATGTCATAATTGAATTATATCGTAGAACTTCCATTTGGTTTCTAGAAAGTTGGAAAATTGTTAGTATCAGAAAGAAAGGAGTTCCACGCATTTGGTTTCAGAAGTATTGTCAACAAAAACAACCCAACAGCTGAGAGGTATAAGATGAGAAGAGCACCAACAGATCAGTGTCTGAGAATTGCCACCTTGTCTAGGGAGTCTACCCACTGCACGGTATAAAGACCCAAGATGGGTGCAGAAGAAAAGGCAAAGTACTTGGGATAAAGACCTGATTCCACCACTTATTAATTTTGTCACCTGGATACCCCTACACAAAACCCGGTTATAAGAATGAAATTGGATAACAGTTGTAAAAGCGTTTTTCAAATATGAGCTGTTATTATTATGAAGAAAATTAGACTTAAGGCTGATAGATAAACCCTCACTGACATGTTTGGCCTGCCAAGCAATCAGATCTCAGATTCTGTAGCCACACAATCACTCACGAGCACACCATCCTATTTTAAATCTCTATGAGCCCTTATCTCTGTGTGTGTTTTTATTTATGTTTTTGCAATCTGCTACTAGAATCTAAGCGTCACAGGAGCCAAAGAGCTTCTGTCTATCTGGTTGTTGCTGAATCCCACAGTAAAACAGCTTCTAATTCTTAGTAGACCCACAGATATTCTTTTGAGTGAATGAAGGGCTCAGGTTGCATTTTAAGGATTTCAATTTAAGGAAGTAGATTAGAAATTATCAGCCTAGTACACAGAAAGGCCAAAACTAGGAATCATACACTGTAGCACCTGATGAATGCTTAGCAAACATCTAGCCAAACATCATTTTTCAGAGAACGCTGGGATTATGAGAGAATCCTCAAATAAGGACACATAGAAAGAAAGCACAGGCAAAGCAGTGATCTCCTTCCAAAGCCATGCTTTCACTCAAGCCACTCTGAGTAATGGAGCCTCTGTGAAATCCCAGAGTCATCCATGATCCAAAGTCATTCAATCAATGAAGAATTTCTCTTGACAATAAATTTTACTCCCAGTAGTATTATTTCTCTTTACACTCAGATATCATCATTTGTCACTTACCATAGGATATTAGAAAATGAGAAGCCTACTGTGAGCTCTGAGATGGGAAAGAATCAGAGATAATCTGACCACACATTCCTTCTACATCTGTTGCAAATGCTTTCCTGGCTCCAGCACCTCCAGTAAAGCAAACTATCCTGCCTGAGGAAGTGTGTCCTATTTTCAGACAACCCTACTGATAGTTAATGTGCCCCTATTATGTGTCAGACACTGGGCTAAAGCCCAGAAGGTGAAACTCGAAGCTCCCTCCTCATCACCCACACAGAGGCACGCAAAACTTCCCTCTCAACCAGAACAACTCTGCTTCTAGCCACTTGGCGTATTCGTCTTCCACCAAAAGTTGGTACCTAAATAGGACCCATGTCAATGAAATCATTTTACACTACATTTGTTACCAAGCTCTCCTATTTGAGATGGCCTGGAATTTTTCCTTATAAAGAAAGTTTATTTAAAAAGCGACTGTAAAGCAAGATACAAAACAATGGCTTCCACCCTCTTTAGTATGAGGAGCCCTTTCTCAACAATGTTGGAAAGAAGAGAATGATTTCAAACCACTTTTGAAAGCAGTTTGGCATTATAGTAAATGTGAAGATATGCATACTTTTGCAGGATTCCATTCTTCTCTACAGAAACGTGTATGCATGTGTAGAAGAAGACACAAACAAGAAAAACTCAAAGCTGGCAACGATTCAAAATTCATCAATGATGACGCTGACTTTTTAAACTATCATCTTACAATAGTATATTCTGCCACAATTTAAATGAATAAACCTAACTTTGTGCAAACTATGGATATATCTCAAGAACATAATAAGCAGAGAAAGCAAAACACAAACATAACCAGTGTGACTTCAATCATACGAGCTTCAAAAAATGTTGTTATGGAATATATGAATAGAAAAAAAATTTTTTTTAAGGCAAAGAAATGAAAATCACAGAAGTCATGTGAGAAGTTATATCCAGGTTGGGAGAGAAAAACAGACAGGCTGTAGTTAGGGAGGGCTTCAGGGAAACCTCTGAAGTGCTGGCAATGTTCTATTTTCTGACTTAGACAATGACTCTATGAGTTTTGATGTCTTATTAAATTGATTGCATTTTTTTGCACATTAATATGATATTTCAAACAATGCCACATATTCTCAAGTGATTGAGATTTGCTTTTGTTTATGGAGACAATGTTGATGTTTTCTGGTCATATGACTATTTGGACCCATAGCAATAACACCAGAGTTGTGGTCCACATGTTTGTCACCACTGTTATATGATTTTTAAAAAAATGACTTGGAGACAGGGAAGCCTGGGTTTTAGTCTAACCTCTGGTGCTATTACATAATCCCTTTCCCTTGTATGGATCTGTTTCTCCATGTGCAACAGAAAAAGTTGAATTACATGACCTCTTGAGTCCCTCCATTTTGATACCTCCAGTTCTTGTAGTAATAGGAGCCTTCTGAACACTGCCTAGGTGACAGCTTGCAACCCTCCAACGGGTATATGTCTAAGGTCATAAATTTCTTCCATGGAAATACCTGCCTCTGCTTCAAAGACACCCCATATCCATCACTCAAGCTTCACTGTTCCTTTAAGGAAATATAAAAGATGGTTTCTGTTGAACCATTTCTGTAAATGGGAGCTGACATGTTGTGCAGACCACTTGGTTCAGTGCTATCAGAGAGCCCTCTGGGAAAAGGAGCATGCCACAGGTAGGGAATTCCCAGGCTCGGCCCCAGGAATGGGAGCTAGCATGCCACTGTGTGACTCCTTAACCACTAGGCTGTCTCAATCAACTGAGCCTCAGAATTGCCCAGTCTGCCGACACTATCTGACCCATTTCTATGACTATATTTGGATTTGAGCACAACCCTGTAGAAAGTTTCTTGAAATTCATAAGATGGCGCCATTAAGCCATGATGCATGGTTGGGATTTTGACTGGCAGAAAACAAGTCCCTGATATGCTGGAGAATTTCAAGCAAATATATGAAAGTGGCAAATGATGAAATCAGGATACGTAAAAGGGAAATGTATTATTTGGATGAATATAGAACATAAGAGAGACCAGAATGTCTACTTTTTTCAAACATCCTAGGATGCAATGCATAGCTGATACTGGGTAATTCAGGACATTAAATGCTGGGCCAGATAATTATGACATTTGTTTCAGGGAATTTTTTGATGCTTTTATTATTATATAAACAATACATGCACATTTTATAGATCACAAAATAAAAATATAAATATAAACCTTACATTACTACAACCCACAGATCGACACAATTAAAACCTTTGTTGCATACGTGTTTTTTTCTTTTACCAAAATGAAACCACGTAGTAAATGTTATTTTACAATCTGCTTTTTTATTCATTTTGCCAGGATAGTGAGTTTTTATCTCATCTAATACCAAACCATGTTTTAATCTAGTCTTTTCCCTATTTCATGATAATGACTTATTATAGAACCAGTCATTCTGCAAGAATTCATATGTTAATAGCTACACCCCACTGACATCAGATGTTACATAAAAACAATAGACAAGTGACCCAATCTCCAGCTGCTTTCATTTTCATATTTTTTGTTTGTTTGTTTAGGAATAATTACATTTATCCCACAGAGAAAATGTTAAAAAGTAGCCAATATTTTTGTTTATAAAGAACTTAATTTGGGGCTGGGTGTGGTGGCTCAGGCCTGTAATCCTAGCATTCTGGGAGGCCAAACGGGGTAGATTGCCTGAGCAAGAAATGAGACCCATTCTCTAAAAATAGCTGAGTGTTGTGGAAAGCACCTATAGTCTCAAGCTACTGGAGAGGCTGAGGCAAGATTATTTAAGCCCAGGAGTTTGACGTTGCTGTGAGTTATGACACCACAGCACTCTACTTAGGGTGACAAACTGAGACTCTGTTTCACAAAAAAGAAAAAAAAGAAAAGAAAAAGAGCTTAATTTTGTTTTGTTATGTGTATTCTACTAAAAATTTAGAAGTAATTTTACATCACTTTCAATTTGGCTCGAAACCAAACAAAAGATTTCCTTAGATGGTGTTTTGAAATCTTTTTCATATAATGGCACCTATTATATGAAATGATAATATTTGTGCAGGGTGGATCAGGAAGATGGATAAGGTTGGTCAAAGCTGGAGGGGATCCATATTTCAAAATTCCTGTAATCACCCCAGGGCCATCCATGGCACACCAATGGGGTAATCCTGCCTTCTCCTGTATTCGTAGCAACAAAATACCTTTCTCTTTTCTCATTTCTCTCAGTCTAATCAAAGCCAAATTGGGCAAAATTGCACCTAAATGACACATTCTATAACCATTTGCCATACCCACAAATGCTGCTTTCTCACCTCAAAGCCTTATTAAAGTGAGTTTTCAGGTTTGTTTTTTGTTTTTGCTTTTCGATTTTATTTTCGTTTTTCAAATGCCTGTCCCAACCTCATTGCTTCCTCTTCCAGAGGAAAAAAATAGGCTAGCAATCTATAAAAGTACTCTTCAAATGAAACTTTCTCCGTAACACCTCAGTTAGAATTAATTACAAGTTCAAAACCAAACTCATTACCTACTCTCTCCTCTCTGTCTAAAACACCACCACCACTATTATACATCCAGTTGGATGATTCAGAAATCTGGGAATTCCCGCTATTGTCCTCCTCATTCTCCAAACATCTAATGAGCCCCCAGGGTCTATTTATTGTCTTCTAGGTATTTCTTAAATTGATTTCTTTTGGATTGTCTCTGATACTATTGCCTAGCTCAACCTGTATTCTCACTGGAATCACTGAAAAAACTACCACCAACCAGTTCCCCTTCTGTCTGAGGTTGTCCACACTGCTTCAGAGGGAACTTCCTAAAACAGACATCTGATTTCAATCACCTACTAGCATGATCAGCTGTCCTGGTTTGTCCAAGTCTGAGGGGTTTCTCAGTGTGGGGCTTTCAATGCTAATGCCCAGGAAGGCTAGGCAAACCACCATGGTTAGCCACACACTTAAAAACCTTAAATTCCTTTAGAATGTCATATAAAGTTCTCACTAGTGTTCCCTGCACTATCATTCCAGCCTCAATTCTTTGTTCTCCTCATTCCACTCCACCACACACTCATATACACCCCGCACACCAGCTTTGCCAAGCTACATTCAGTTCTCCAAATGAAATGGGCTTTGTTTCTTTACATAACAATAACTTTGTACATTGTGTCTCCTTGTTCAGAGTGTCCTTCACCCTCTCTGGGCTTGCTGGTAAAATTCTATTCATCCCTTATGATTCTTTTCAACTGGCACTTTTTCACTGAGGTCGTCCAGGAGCTGACTATAACTTCCTCTGTGTACTCACAGCTCCTTGCATATACTGGTAATGAGCACTAGCCCAATGAACTCTGCCCTCCAGAAATATTGAAGACAGAGGACTTTTCTTTGTATTCCTAATATATAGCACAGGGAATTGCACAAGTGCTCAGTAGATAAGGAAGGGAGGGAGGGAGAAAGGAAAGGAGAGAGAAAGGGAGGGAGAGAGGAAATATGTTGATAGAATTCACCTAGATCATTCTGCCTTCTGTGTAAAATTTGTGCTTGAGTTAGGTGAATAAAATGTGTGCTTCTCTAACAAATAAAAAACAATATATATATGCTTCCCCCATTACAGTGTTGAAGAAGAAGCAGGTTTTATCTACTATGTATCTCCATAGCATCCAGGCTACAGGGACTTCTTATATTTGTTCAATTGATACAGTTTGGCCATTGTCCAAGACTGAGAAAAGATGGATGACTTGAAAGTCTTTGCTGGCAGGTATGTCAAGAGGGATTACATGGATGTATAAATGTGGTCTAAAGGTGTTAATTGAATGCTGCCTCTTACTGTGACTGCCATATATTTACCTTTACAGCAGTCACTGTTTCTCTTAGGGAGAAATCTCCTTACTGCTAAATAAAAAGACCAGAATGTAGAAAGTTGGAATCTCCCACTTAAACCAGGCTCTTAGAAACTGTGGAAACAACTCCACCCACAACTAGGTAATGATTTCAGCCCATTATAAGAAAATGATTCTTACTCAATGATCATACTGCCCCTCTTTCTAATCCACAGGTAAATAGTCATACCAATGTACCTAAAAGAGGGACAACCAACCACATATACCAGAATCACATTAGCACTTGTTAAAATGCATATTTATGGGCCCTCACCCCAAATTTCTGAGGGCAGGGCCAGAAGACCAAGTCATTTCCAGCTCAGCAGATTCTTATCACAAGGGTATTTGGGAACAGCCAATTGATACAGCAAGGGAAACTCCCATTTGGACAGGTAATGTTTCTTCTGCCAAATGATTGTTGTAAGATATTTTCTATAAAATGTATACATAATGCCTGATACATAACACCTGCTCTGTATTTATTAGCCAATACCGCTGTCATACTTTTGAGTTCCCTAGTAAGGAACACATGTCTTTGTATTCACTGTGACATTTGAGCAGCCAGTATGCAAGCTTAAAGACAATAGCCTCCCCCCAAAATTGAATTGCACAAAATTTTGAATGATTTTGAATAAGGCTGGAGAGAAAACAAACAAAAAAAAAAACAACATGACATTTTTACCTATTCAGTTGGTCAAAATTTTTGGCAAGGGCTAAAAGCTGACCAGAAGACCATTACATGGGCATTCTTGTATGAAACTGTGAGAAGCCTTCATAAAGGGACACACTTTCTAGAAAATAGTTTGATAAATGTATCAAGAGCCTTAAAGGTGTTCTTAATTTTTGATGCAGTAATGCAATTATTATTTATAGGAATCTATCCTAAGGAAATAATCTGAAGTGAAAAAGCATAATTCTTCAGATATTTTTATACACAAGAGTAAGACATACACCTGCACTAGAAAAAACTCAACTGCCTGACTCCAGGTGAATGATTAAGTAAATTACAACACCTTCTCAAAATGGAATATTCTTTAATCACCAAGTTAATGTTTACAATAAACTTTAATGGCATAAGGAAATATTTATGGTATGACAAAGTGAACAAAGGAATTCATAGATTGAGTCTAATAATGTAAGAAAAATGTATGGGAAAAAACATGGAAGAAAATATGCCAATGTTAACAATGATGAAACCATAAGTATTACTTCCTAATACTTTTCTATGTTCTCAAACATTTATAAAAATGAAATATATTTTTAAATAAAGTAAAACAATGATTTTTTTAAAGCAAATGAGACATCCACTTCTGAAAACATGCAATAGATTTAGTTTTTTCTACTTTTCTCAAAAATTTCAACTAAAATTCATGAACATTATGTAGAAAACAAACATAAGAAGACTCTAAATGGCAGAAATAAGATGAACAGGCTAGCGACCTCAGGAATTAAGGAAAGAATTATATAATAGTTAAGTTCCCTGGGTTTTCTTTTCCTTGTACATATTCCAGACTTATACCACAAGAAGCTGGCAATCCACACACAGGAGCAGACAAGAAAAGAAAGAAAGAAAACACTCCAACAAAAGCCTGCTCTCTCTAGCCAAAGACCAGTAAAAGGGCAGCCTAATGATAAAGAAAGCTTAAAATAATAATTGCTTTACGCTAGCTGAACATCACAGAAAAGAGTATGGCTTAGTCCCAGCTACACGAACAAAGACCAAGTTGGGAGCGTAAATGTTCAGTCCTCACCAGGCTACAATGAGTTGCCTCAACCTTCAACACCTCTGCAGGGATGGTGTCAGAAAAGGTCAAGTAGGAAGGTGGTACCTTCATCCATGCTAGATGATAATGAAGAAACACTTCCCCTGTGGCATCAGTGAAAACCTGAAAAACATTTGGAGCCTGGTTCTCAACCCCCAACAACACTAACAAGGCTCCCCTCCACCTCTGTGTTGGGATGTTCTTAGAGGCAGGCTAGTAGACAGTCAGGAATCTCCTCACCACCCACCACATGGCATGAATGGAAGTCATCAGGGGAATAGTTGTGATACATTCCTAATCCTTAAAGCCAGAGAGTTATCAATGGAAGACAAATGGAGAACTTGAACTTCTACCTCCACCCACCAGTACAGAGGAATGCTCTCATCTTCAAACATCAATGGAGGCTGAGTGGGCAAGCTGGATTTCTACCACAAGAGCAAGAGAGAGGTGCCCTACTCTACTGAAGTGGTATTAAATAGAAACCAATTGTAACATAAGTTTTAAATAAGATTCAGAGTCTCATAATGTAATATCCAAAAGTTTCAGACTCAGATTTTAATTAAAAAATCTACTCATGTAGTTGAGAAGAAACTGAAAGAAAAAAGACAATCAATAGATGAGAACACCAAAATAACAGAGACGTTAGAGTTATCTGATAAGGATATTAAAGCAGCCCACATAAAAATGTTATACCAATTATAGACACACTTAAAAATGAAGAAATAGAATGTCTCAGAAGAAACAGAAGATATAAAATAAAACCAATTGAAAATTTTAGGACTGAATAATACAATACCTAAAATGAAAAATTCAGTGAATAGACTTAATAGCAGAATAGAGGGATGGAGAAAACAGTCAATGACATAAAAGACAGAACAATAAAAATTACTCAATCTGAACTACAAAAAAAATATCCTTAAAAATTTGAAACAGGGGGCTCAGGAGCAAGGTGGCAGACTAGAGACAGCTTCTTTGTAGCCACTGTGGTGACATTAGGGAGTAAGGACGTCAGCCACCTCTAGCTTATGGGCTCTTCTCAGAAGCATCTCTTCAGGGGCACAAGGAGGCAGCAAGAGACTTCAGGACCCTAAGAGGAGGTCAGAAGCAGTGGAGAAGAGGCACAAGGTGAGTACTTTCATGCCCTCAAAGGCCAGCTGGTGTGGCAACTGTGGCAGCAAAAGCAGTTTACAGACAGAGAAGGCCTTCCCTGCAGGTTTTTTTGTTTATTTGTTTGTTTGTTTTTAACATGGACAGTTGGTTGAGTTACCTTGGGAAAGCAAGAGAGTGATTTTGAACAGTGCCCAGGGGCTGGGATTGAGCCATCAGTCAAAGCAGAGTTCTCATTGTTCAGCTGCAGGCTGGGTACAGCCATGAGGGAAAGCTGCCTTGCAATATTAGCATGCAGAATCCTACAGCAAGGCCAGTTCTGGCATGCCTGATAAGCTGGGAAGACATTCCTGGGGACATGTGAGTGACACAAGCTTTCCTGGGAAAGCCACTCCAGGGCCAAGGGACACGGTTTGGAAAGATTGAAAAAAATCATGTTTTTCCCAATTTTATTCCTTTATTCCGTCTATTAAGCAGGCTAAGGAGAGCGTCAGGCTCCCATCCCTGTGGATATTGAGGGCAAAGACGTCAGTAGGACAGGACCAGTTCTCCTCAGCAAGACAGAGGCTTCTAGTCTCCATCTTATACAGCTGCATTGTTGTTGTGATTAGCATGATACCCCAGAAGATCACCTGTTGCCAAGACAATATACAGAAAGATACATATGTATATTTTTATTTTTTCAACTTTTCCCCCTAGGTTTTTCATTTTCTTTTTCTTCTCTTATAATTACAATTTTTTCATGATTTTCTTCTACAATAATAAGGGCTCCATTTTTGCTAGTTTTTCTGCTTCTATTATTATTTTTTCCCAATTTTATTGCTTAAGGTTTTTTGATTGTTTTGTTTTGATTTAAAGTATTTTTGTTTTTCTTCTCTGATTTGGGGGAGGTGGGGTCTTGTGTCTGCCCAGGCTGTTCCTGACCTCAAGGGACCCATCCAAACTAGCCCCATAGAGTTTGGGATTTGTGGGTGTGGGTCAAAGTGCCCTACTATACACCACTATTACTCTTGTCTCTATCATTTCCTGTCTTCTTTTTGTCAATCTTCCCTTTTACTTCCCCTTTCCATTCTCTTTTATCTTTTTTTTATCTTTTCTCCCTTCTTACTCTTCACTATTCTCTTCCTTTGGGTCCTATACCAAAAGCACACTTCAACATCTTAGGTCAGAGATAAGGTAACTTAAGAAGGAGGAGGAAGTGAAAGGAAAAAGTCGGGTAAGGAAACAGATAAAAAGAAAACACTCATGAGGAAGAAATACCATAAAAATTCTGGCAACATGAAAAACCAGAACAGAGCAAACCCTTCCCCCAAGGGATCATGAGGTAGCTACTGCAGAGGATTCCACCTATAAAGAAATGTTAGAAATGACAGAAAGGGAATTTAAATCATGTATTGTAAAAACAATGAAGGAAATTTCTGAGAAAGTAGAAAATAACCAAAAGGAAATCTAAAAACAGAATCAAATAAGAGATGAACAATATGAAGAATATATAAAGATATAGTGGAGCTTAAGGAATTGAAGCAGTCAATGAGGGAACTTAAAGATGTAGTAGAAGGCATCAACAACAGATTAGACCATGTAGAAGAAAAAATCTCAGAGGTAGAGAACAAAGCTCTTGAGTTAACACAGGCAGTTAAAGAGACAGAAAAAAGACAGAATGCAGAACATTCACTGACAGAATTACGAGATTTCATGAAGTATTCAAACACAAATTATAAGTATCCCAAAAGGAGAAGAATGCCCCAGAAGAATGGAAGCCCTGCTAGAGGATATAATAAATGAAAATTTCACAAGCATCACCAAAGAGTCCCACGTACTGTTTTCAGAGGGATATTGAACCCCTGGTCATCTCAATTGAAACAGACCTTCTCCAACACACATTATCACAAACCTGTCCAAAGTGAAGATAAAACAAAAAATTCTTCAAGCAGCCTGGAGTAAGCAACAATTGACCTACAGGGGTAAATCCATCAGGGTGACAGCAGACTTCTCAAATGAAATTTTTTAAATCAGAAGAGAATGATCATCTATTTAAATAACCTATTTAAGAAAACAATTATCAACCCACAATTCTACATCCTATTTAAACAAAACCTATTTAAATAAAACAATTTAACCTATTTAAACAAAACAATTATCAACCCGCAATTCTACATCCTGCTAAGTGAAGGTTTAAAATTGATGGTGAAATCAAATCTTTTACTGATATGCAAACATTGAGGAAGTTTGCCACATCAAGACCAGTTCTACAGGAAATGCTTAGTCCTATTGTTCACACTGAGCATAACAATGGACAAACAGCAAACTAAATACCCAGAAAGTAAAGGATCAAACCTAGCTTTCAAAATGACACAAAAGATAAAACTAAGCAATGGACTTTCACAAAATGAGAGGACTACAACTCTACCACACGTATTCTCAGTAAATGTTAATGGCTTGAATTCCTCACTGAAGAGGCACAGTCTGGCTGATTGGATAAAAAAGCCCAAGCCTTTTTTATATGCTGCATGCAGGAAATATACCTAGTCTCTAACAATAAAGTAAGACTCAGGATGAAGGGATGGAAAATAACATTTCAGGCAAATGGAAATCAGAAGAAAAGTAGGGTCGCAATCTTATTTTCAAACACAAATGGATTTAAACCAACAAAAATCAAAAAGGGCAAAGGTGGACATTTCATATTGCTCAAGGGAGCAATACAACATAACATTTCAATTCTAAAGATTTATGCACCCAACTTAAATTCACCCAGATTTATGAAACAGACCTTAATTAGTCTGACCAATATAATATCCTGTAACTCTACAATAGTAAGAAACTTTAACACTCCTCTTACAACTTAAATTCACCCAGATTTATGAAACATACCTTAATTAGTCTGACCAATATAATATTCTATAACACAACAATAGTAGGAAACTTTAACACTCCTCTTACAGAGCTGGACAGATCCTCTAAACAGAAACTAAACAAAGATACGAGGGATTAAACATGATCTTAGAACAAATGGCTTTAATAGACATATGCAGAATACACCATACCAAAGCTAAGGAATATACATTCTTCTCATCAGCCCATGGAACATTCTCCAAAATAGATCATATCCTAGGACACAAATCAAACCTCAACATAATGAAAAGAATTAAAATTTTACCTTGTATATTCTCAGACTGCAAGTCATTGAAGGTAGAACTTAAGTCCAACAAAAATTTTCATTCCTATCAAAGACATGGAAATTAAACAACCTTATGCTGAATGACAGTTGGGTCAAGAAAGACATAAAAAAGGAAATCATTAATTTCCTTGAGCATAACAACAATGAAGACACAAACTACCAATACCCATGGGACACTGCAAAAGCAATCCTGAGGGAGAAATTTATTGCATTAGATGCCTACATGCACAAAACGGAAAGAGAGCACATCAGCAATCTAATGAATCATCTTAAAGAAATGGAAAAGGAAAAGCAATCCAATCCCAAACCTAGCAGAAGAAAAGAAATAACCATAATTAAATCAGAAAAAAATGAAATTGAAAGTAAAAGAACCATTCAGAAAACTAAATCAAACAAAATTTTACTTCTTTAAAAAGATAAATAAAATTGACAAACCATTGGCCAGATTAACCAGAAATTGAAAAGCAAAACCTTTAATAACCTCAATCAAAAACAAGAAGAGGGAAATAACAACTGATATAACAGAAATACAAAAGATTATTTCTGAGTACTACAAAAATCTCTATACCCTGAAATTTGACAATGTGGAGGAAATGGACCAATACTTGGAATCACACCATCTCCCAAGGCTTAACCAGAAAGAAAGACACCTCTAGAACAGACCAATATCAAGCACTGAAATTGAAGAAACAATAAAAAGAAACCTTCCAACAAAAAAGTCCGGGACCAGATGACTTCACATCAGAATGCTGTGAAGCATTCACATCACACTTTCAAAGATGAGCTTGTACCTATACTACAGAACCTATTCCAAAACCTCGACAAGGAAGAAATCTTCCCCAACACATTCTATGAAGCGAACATCACTTTGATTCTAATACTAGGAAAGGACCCAACTGAAAAAGGAGAACTACAGACCAATTTCACTAATGAGTATCAGTGTAAAAATACTCAATACAATCTTAGGCAATAGACTGTGACTACATGTTAATAAATATATCTCACAATCAAGTAGGCTTCATCCAAGGGAGGCAAAGCTGGTTTAACATAAAAAAATCCATAAATGTAATACACCACATCAACAGAAGCAAAAATAAAAGCCATATGATCTTTCAATAGATGCAGAAAAAGCATCTGTAAAATTCAGCATCCTTTCCTAACAAGAACACTTAACAAAATAGGTCTACGTGTCACATTTCTTAAGCTGATTAAAGCCATCTATGACAAACCCACAGCTATATCATACTGAATGGAGTAAAACTGAAAGCTTTTCCACTTAGAACTGGGACCATACAAGGATGTTCACTATCTTCACTATTATTCAACATTGTGCTGGAAGTTCTAGCCAATGTAATCAGGCAAGAGAAGGCTATAAAGGGCATCCAAATGAGGGCAGAACAGGTCAAACACTTGCTCTTTGCTGATGATATGATCTTATGCTTAGAAAACCCTAGAGAATCAACCACAAAACTCCTGGAAGTGATCAAGAAATACAGTAATGTCTCAGTGTATAAAATCAGTGTCTACAAGTCAGCAACCTTTTCTATATGTTAATAACAGCCAACTTGAGAAGCAAATCAAGGACATAATTCCCTTCACAGTAGCTTCAAAGAAAATGAAATACTTAGGAATATATCTAACAAAAGAGGTGAAGAATCTTTACAAAGAGAATTATGAAACTGTAAGGAAAGAAATGGCAAAAGACATAAACAAATGCAAGAACATACCATGCTCATGGCTGGACATTTTCAAAATGTCTATTCTACCCAAAGCAATCTACAGATTTAATACAATCCTCATTAAATACCAACATCATATTTTGAAGAACTGGAAAAAATAGTATTTCATTTTGTTTGAAACCAGAAAAAGCCCTGTATAGCCAAGGCTCTTCTTAGTAATAAAAACGAAGCTGGAGGCAGCACCCTACCAGACTTCAGGCTATATTACAAGTCCACAGCAATCAAAACAGCATGGTATTAACACAAAATTAGAGACATAAACATAAGGAACAGAGCAGAAAACCAAAAGATGAAACCAGAAAGAAAAGACTCAAAGAAATAATGACTGAAAACTTCTCAAATTTGATAAAAGACATAAACTTACCAATTTGAGAAGTTGAGTAAACCCCAAACAGAATAAAGCCAAGGAAATCCACAGAAAGAAGCATAGTACTTAATCCTATAAAAAATGAAGACAAAGAAAATTTTTTCAAGCAGTCAAAGAGCAACAACACCTATAGGCAAGGGAAAATAACTGTTTCAATGAATTCAGATTTCTTATTGGAAACCATGAAGGCCAGAACTGGCACAGCACATTTCAAGTGCTAAAAGAAAATACTGTTATTGTTTTACTCATAGGAATGAAGGAAAGAAGAAAATAGACAAATACAAAACAGAGAGAGCAATCGGAAAACAGAAAATAAAACAGCAGGTACAACCCTAAGATAGCAATAATTATATTAAATATAAATGGCCCCAATGCATCAATTAAAAGACAGTAATCATTACTGTGTATTAAAATATATGACCTAACTGTATGCTAACTATAAAAAACTAACTTCAGGCTCAGCGCCTGTGGTTCAACAGGCTAAGGCGCCAGCCACATACACCTGAGCTGGCAGGTTCAAATCCAGCCCGGGCCCGCCAAACAACAATGACGGTTGCAACCAAAAAATGGCTGGGCTTTGTGGTGAGCACCTGTAATCCCAGCTACTTGGGAGGTGGAGGCAGGAGACTCGCTTGAGACCAGGAATTGGAGGTTGCTGTGAGCTGTGGTGCCATTGCACTCTATCCAGGGTGACAGCTTGAGGCTCTGTCTCAAAAAAAAAAAAAAAAAAAAAAAACTAACTTCAAATATAATAATTTAGGCAGGTTGAAATAAAATATGCAAAAATATTTGCCAGGTAAATATCAGTCAAAAGTGGCTATAGTATCAGATAAATAGATTTCAGAAGAAAGAAATTTATCAGAAACACAGAAATACATTATATAATGATAATAAATACACCAAGAAGACATGGCAATCCTAAATAAGCATTCACAAACAAGTCAATAAGCTGAAAAAAATATGAAAAGGAAAAGTTTCTGTTATAGAAAGGAGAAATGAACAAATCCATAATTATGGTTGAAGATTCCTTTTTAAACTTTATTCAAATTAATATGAAGGTACAATATTTAGGTTACATTGTTCTCACTTCCAAGGCAAAGTTCCATTTGTAGAAGAGCCTCTCACCCCTTCTCAACAATTCATAGAAAAAGTAGATAAAAAATTAACAAGAATGCAGAAGATTCAAGAATATAATCAACCAGCAGGATTGAATTCATCTTTATTGAGCACTCCACCAAACAAAAGCAGAATACACATTTTTTTTGTTGTTGTTGCTGTTATTGAAATAGATTCTCACTCTGTCAACCAGGCAGGCCTGCAGTAGTACAAACATACCTCACTGCATCCTTGAATTCCTAGACTCATATGGCCTTCCTGTCTCAGCCTCCTGAATAGACTACAAAATGAGTCAACATTCCAGGCTAGGGACGTTTTTATTTTGCATAGATGAGGTCTCACTATATTTTCCAGGCTGAATTGAACCCCTGGTCTCAAGCAATCCTCCTACTTTGATAGTCCAAGGCAATGTGATTACAGGAGTAAGCAACTGCATTTGGCCAGAACACATATTCTTTTCAAGTGCTCATGGAACATCTATTAAGATACACCATATCAAGCAGAGGCTAGTATGTCAATCTGGAATAACTTGAGGGTCCATACACAGGAGGAATTTTATTCATTTAAAGGCATTTTCAAGGGTCTCCACTTAGCATATATGAGAAAAATTGGGTAAGGAATGGAGATTGTACCAAGCTTTCCTTGGTGATGAAATTGTGCATAAGGTGGGTTTCAGCTACTTGGGGTGAAGGCTGAATCCTTACCTCTGCCCAGACCCTTCCCTCAGAAAGTATTGAAAATTTAATAAGAGAAGAAACAATAAGCCTGTTCCCTTTAAGACACTGGCAAAAACACTTTCTGGCTAATGGAGTTGATTTCAATTTTCTCTACCTTTTATTGTGTTTAGAATTTTTAGCAATTAAAAAATCCAATTATAGGCCAGACATGGTAGCTTGCTTGTTTTCAAAATATATATATTTTTTTATTGTTGAGGATTCATTGAGGATACATAAGCAGGTTACATTAATTGCTTTTGTTAGACAAGGACGATCTTATATTTGTGTCCCACCCCAAAAGGTGAACCTTATCTCTTGACCCCTCCACAGTAAGATTTCAGCTTATATCTTCTTATCAGCTCATGTGGCAGACACATTCTCTTGAAAACATTATTCTTTTGAAAGCATTATATATGTGTTTCTCTCTCTTTGTAACAAATGGCTTATACTCATAATACATGAAAACAGCTATTGATCATTAATAAAAGGTCAAATAATCCAATAAAAATGAGACATATAATTAAATACAAATTTCACAAAGCTAACAAAATGGCCCATAATTATATGAAAGGTCACTCAACCACATTAGTCATAATGAAAATAAAAATTAGAACCATAGTGTGATACCTCTATATACTACTAAGTGTGCTTGAAATTAAATAATATTTTTGAAATTTAAAAAAAAAAAAGATACACCATATCCTGGGCCATAAAGCAAATCTAAACATATTAAAAAGAATGTAAATCATGCTAAATATTCTCCAATCAATAGAAAAAAACTGAAATCAATAGTAAAAATGTAACAAAGAACTCTCCAAACCACAATACACTTGTAAATGATTTGTGGGCCAGAGAGGTCTCAAGAAAAAAACAAAAACTTAACTGAATGAAAATGAAAGCACAGGGCAGCACCTGTAGCCCAACAGAGTAGGGCGCTGGCCCCATATGCCGGAGGTGGCGGGTGCAAACCCAGCCCCAGCCAAAACAAAAAGAAAAAGAAAATTAAAGCACAATATATCAAAATTTGTGTGACATAGCTCAAGCAATGCTGAAACCAAAATTTGTAATACTAACTGCATATATTAAAAAATAAATTTAAAATTTCCAGTATAATAATCTAAGTTCCTATCTCAAGAACATGGAGGGGAAGGGTGAACTAGTGCAAGGCAAATGGCACAAATAAAATAATAAGAACAGAAATCAATGAAATTATAAATAGCAAAACCATGGAAAAGGCAATACAACTAAGAAATGATTCTTTGAAAATGTGAATAAAATTGACAAACTTGTAGTAAGACTTAGAAAAAAGAAAGAAGACATAAATAATCAATATCAGGAATGAAAGTATCAAAAGAAAGCTATGAAAATACTGTGAATAACTCTACACACATAAATTTGACAACTCAGAGTAGGATGATTTCTTCAAAAATACAAACTACTACAATTCACTCAATATAAAATAGATACTCTGAATATCCCTATTACTATTAAGAAAATTGAATTCATACTCTTAAAGAAATCTCTGGGCTGAGATGGTTTCACTGAAAAATTCTACCAAACATTTAAAAAATAATTAACATAATTTCCATATAATTGCTGCCAGAAAATAAAAGGGGAATTATTTCCTAATTCATTTTACAAAGCCGGAATTACCCTGATAACAAAATAAGACAAAGACAGTACAAAAAACAAAAAGTACACAGCATTATCTGTCAAGAACACAGAATCAAATGTCCTTAAGAAAATATCAGCAAATATAATTCAGCAATATGTTAAAATAATTATACACCATGAACAAGTGAGGTTTGTTTCAAGGATGTAAGGATGCTTCAACATCTCCCCCCTCCAAAAAAAAATCAGTGTTGATTTAACATACAACCATGTTAACAGACTAAAGACAAAATATCACGTGATCCACTAGTTAATGCAGAAAAAACAACTGACAAAATTTTATACACATTCATAATAAAAACTCTCAGCAAGATAGGAATAGAAGAAAATTTCCTAACTTGATAAGGGATATTTTTAAAAGCTTACACATACTTAATGTTGAAAAAATGAATGATCCCCCTAAAACCAAGGAAAGGATGGCTACTCTCACCACTCTTATTCAACACTATACTAGGATTCATAGCTAGCCAAGACAAAGAAACAAAAGGAATACAGAAATAAAACTGTCCCTGTTTGCACATAACAATACATGTTTTGTTTTCCATGTAGACAATTCAAAAACCCTAGAATAAATGTGTGCTCAGCAAAGTCACAGGATACAAAAGAAACATAGAAAAATTAATTATATTTCTATATAATGAAATAATATAGAACAGTGAATATGTGGCCACTGAAATTAAAAATATGTCTATTTACAGACACTAAAATATATGAAGTATTAGGGATAAATTTAACAAAACATATAGGACTCGTGTTGAAAACTACAAAATGCAGATAAAAGAAATTAAAGAAGACCTAAATAAATAAAAGATATACATGTTCATTATTTGAGAAATTCAACATAATAAAAGTTTTAATTCTCCCCAAATAGATATATAGATTTAGTACAATACTTATCAAGGTCCCAGTAATATTTTTTGTATATATAAACAAGATAATTCTAAAATTTATGTATAAAATTAAATAAACTATAATAGCTACAACAATGCTAAAAAACAAGAATGAAGTGAGAGCAGTTAGTCCACTTGATTTTAATATTTATTGCATAGCAACCATATACAGGACTGTATGGCATTGAGACATAGATCAGTAGAACAGAAAACTGAGGAATAGGCCTACACATATAGACCTATGAAAAAACAATTCAATGAAGAAAAAATAGGCTTTTCAAGAAAAATATGATGCTCAAGCAATTGAACTTCCATGGGCAAATAAATAAATAAAGATGAACCACAACCTGAGTCTCTTGCCTTGCACAAAAATTAACTCATAAAGGATCATACATGAAACATAAAACTATAACTAAAAAATTGAAAATCTCAAGGCTAGGCAAAGAGTTCTCAGACAGAAAGTACCAGAGACTTGAAAGATATCAAAAACATTATCTATAAAGGGAAAAGGCGATAAATTCAACTCCGTCAAAATTAGACACTTTAGCTCTATTAAAGAACTTGTTGAGAAGAGGAAAAGAAGAATTTTGACTAGGAGGAAATACCTGCAAACCACACATGAAAAAAAACCCAATGTCCTTCAATGGGTGAATGGTAAATCACCATTAAATAGACCTGGCACCATGGAATACTACTCAGCAATAGAAAAAGTTACAAACTTTAGAAACAACAACCTGATCATTTTCCAAAGAATTTTCTTGAGTAAAAAAAATCCAATTTCAAGGGTTACTGTATGATTACCTTTATGTAACATTCTTTTTTTATTATTTCAAAGTAATATGAGGGTACATTGTTTTAAATGTTCAAGTGTCGTTGAGCTACACTCACATATTGTGTACATTAGGTACGATCCCACCAATTGCCCGCCCTCCTCTGCCAATCGCCCTCCCTCCTACCCTTTCCCTTCTTCATCCTTTCCTCTCCCCCTTGCTAGACTGTATTTTTTTTTCTTTTGTTTGAGTGTGTAATTGTTTATATATTGGTTTCATATTAGTATTGAGAACGTTGGATGTTTTTTCCATTCTTGAGATACTTTACAAAGAAGACTGTGTTTCAACTCCATCCAAGTTAACACAAAAGATATAAAGTCTCCATCTTTTCTTATGGCTGAATAGTAATCCATGGTATACATACACCACAGTTTGTTAATCTGTTCATGGGTTGATGGGCACTTGGGTTGCTTCCACATCTTAGCAATTGTGAATTGTGCTATAATAAACAATCTGGTGCAAATTTCCTTGTCATAAAATGATTTTTACTCTTCTGGGTAGATACCTAGTAATATGATTGTGGGATCAAATAGAAGGTCAACTTTTAGTTCTTCGAAAATTCTCCATACTTCTTTCCATAGAGGTTGCATTAGTTTGCAATCCCACCAGCAGTGCAGAAGCAGTGCAATCCCTTCTCTCTGCATCCAAAACAGCATCTGCAGACTTGAGACTTTCTGATGTGGGCTAATCTCACTGGAATTACATGATATCTCAGAATGATTTTGATTTGCATTTCTTGGATAAGTAAGGATGTTGAGAATTTTTTTTTCATGTGCTTATTGGCCATTTGTTTGTCATCTTCAGAGAAGTTTCTTGTCAAGCCTCTTCTCCACTTATAAATGGGGTTGTTTGCTCTTTTCTTGATGATTAATATGAGTTCTCTGTAGATTCTAGTTATCAGCCCTTTGTCATATTTGTAGCATGTAAATATCTTCTCTCATTCTGAAGGCGGCCTGTTTAATTTTGGTGCCCTTACCTGCACAGAAGCTTTGTAGCTTGATCATGACTTATTTATTTATTTTTGATGTTGCTGCAACTTTCAAGGGAGGCTTCTTCATAAAATCTTTACCCAAGCCAATTTTGTCAAACAATTTCCCCACACTCTCTTCTACAATTTTTATTGTTTCATTTTTTTAAACTTGAATCTTTTATCCAACAAGAGTTAACTTTTGTCTATGGTGAAAGATGCAGGTCCAGTTTCAGTCTTCTACATGTGACTAACCAGTTCTCCCAGCCTCATTTATTAAATATGGATTATTTTTCCCAATACATACTTTTGTTTGGTTTATCAAAGATCAGATGACAATATGTGGCTGGGTTGACCTCTTAAGTTCTCTGTTCTATTCCATAGATCTATATCTTTATTTTTGTGCCAGGACCATGCTGTTTTGATCACCATAGATTTGTAGTTTAACCTGAAGTTTGGTAATGTGATACTTTTAGATTGTTTTTTATTTCTAAAAATTGTATTGGCTATTTGTTCTGTTTTGGGGTTTTTTTTCTGGTTCCATATGAAACAAAGTACTATTTTCTCAAGTTCTTCAAAGTATGATGTTGGTGCTTTGATGGGGGTTGCATTAAATCACTTTGGGTAGTATGGACATCTTAATGGTGTTGATTCTTCCCAGCCATGAGCATAATATGTCAGAAGACATTTGTTAATGTCTTCTGATATTTATTTTCTCAGGGTTTCATAGTTCTCTTTATAGAAATTCTTCACATTCTTTGTTAGATATATTCCAAGGTCTTTCAACATCTTTGAAGCTACTGTAAAAGGTAACAATACAATATCTTCCAAAAAATAAAAACCCTGGATGGCATGGTTTCATACCAGTATTCTAACAAAACTTCCAAAGAGGAACTAGTACCTATATAGCATAACCTATTCCAAAACATAGAGAAGAAAGGAATCCTCTCTGACATGTTCTATGAAGCAAATATCTCCTCTGATTCCAAAACCAGGAAAGGACCTAACAAAAAAGGGAAACCATAGGCCAATATCAATAATGAACATCAATGCAAAAATATTCAATAAGATCTAGCAAACAGAATACAGTGACACATTTAAAAAAGTAAACATTATGATCAAGTGAGTTTTATCCCAGGAATGCAAGGTTGGTTCAACATACATAAATTCATAAATATAAGTCACTACACAAATAAAATCAAAAACAAAAACCATATGATTCTCTCAATTGATGCAGAAAAGGCTCTTGACAATATCCAGCATCCTTTTTTGACAAAAATACTTAAGAAAATAGATTTATGATGCCTGTAATCCTAGCACTCTGGGAGGCCAAGGCAGGTGGATTGCATGAGTTCACGGGTTTGCTCAGACCAGCCTGAGCAAAAGCAAGACCCCATCTCTTGCTCTAAAAATACCAAGTGTTATGGTGGGCACCTGTAGTTCCAGCTACTTGGGAGGCTGAGGCAAGAAAATCTCTTGAGCCCAGGAGTTTGAAGTTGCTGTGAGCTATGATGCCACGGCACTCTACTGAGGGTGACAAAGTGAGACTGTCTCAAAAAAAAAAATAGTAATAGGTTTAGGTGGGGCATTTCTTAAACTGATAGAAGCCATCTACTGCAAACCCACAGCCAATATCACATTGAATGGAGTAAAACTGAAAGCATTTCCACTTAGAACTGGAACTACTCAAGGATGCCCACTATCACCACTGCTATTCAACATAGCACTGGAAATCCTACCCATTGCAATCAGGCAAGAGAAGGAGATTAAGGGTATTTAAATGAGGACAGAGGAAGTCAAATTTTCACTCTTTGTAGATGACATGATCTTATACCTGGAAAACCCCAGGACTCAACTACAAAGCTCTCATAAAAGTGATCAAGAAATATAGTAACGTCTCAGGATACAAAATCAATGTCCACAAATCAATAGCCTTTATATATGCCAATAACAGTCAATCTGAGAATAAAATCAAGGGCATGTAACATTCTTAAAATGATAAAATTATAGAAATAAAAGCATAGGTTAATGGTTGCCACAGCTCATAAAGGGATACAGGTGGGAAGGAAGTAAATGTATGTATAAAAAAGCAAAACAAAGGATTCTTATGTGATAGAAATATTCTGTACCTTTGATAACAGACTACAGTTTTGCAAGATGTTACCAATGGAAACAACTGGGTAAGGGGTACACAGATCTCCCTTTACCATTTCTTAGAAATGCTTGTGAACATCTAACTATCTTTAAGAAAATGAATTAGAAAAGTAACCATTGGAGAAACGCTATAGGACATTGTTCTTGGCAAATTAATATCTCAAAAGCACAGACAACCAACACACAAATGGACAAATGGAATCATATCAAGCTAAAAAGCTTCTACACAGCAAAAGAAACAATTAACAAAGTGAAGAGACAACTAACGAATGGGAGAAAACATTTGCAAACTATCCTATCTGACGGGCGGCACCTGTGGCTCAGTGGGTGGGGCGCTGGCCCCATATGTCAGAGGTGGCAGGTTCAAACCCGGCCCCAGCCAAAAACTGCAAAAAAAAAAAAACCCAAAAAACTATCCTATCTGACGAGGGATTAAAAAATAGACTACCTAAGGAGCTGAAACAACTCAAAAGGAAAAAATCAAATAATCCAATGAAAAATGGGCAAAAGATCTAAAGAAATATTTCTCAAAAGAAGACATATTAATACATATGAACAATTGGTATATGAAAAATGCTCAACATCATTAAACATCAGAGAAATACACATAAACACTGTAATACAATGAGATATCATCTCACCACATTTACAACGGCCTTTATCCGAAAGACAGGCAATAATAAATGCTGAGAAGGGTGTGGATAAAGGGGAATTGCCATATATCATTGGTGGGAATGTGAATTAGTACGTCCATGGAGAACAGCATGGAAGTTGTTCAGAAATTTGAAAATAGAATTGCCATGCGATCCAGCAATCTTACCACTACATATATAGCCAAAGGAAAATAAGTCAATATATTGAAAAGATAACTAAACTCCCATGTTTACCGCACTATTAACAACTGACACAATTTGGAATCAACCTAAGTTCACATCAACGTATAAATGGATAAAGAAAATGTGGTACATATACACAATGGAATATTAGCCACAAAAAAGAGTAAAATCTTGTCGTTTGCAACAACATGGATGGAACTGAAGGACATTAGGTGTCAACATGGATGGAACTGAAGGAAATAAGCCAAGCACAGAAAGACAAATTTCACATGTTCTCATGATATGTGAGAGCTAAAAATTAAAACAATTCGAACTCTACCTAACAAAATCAAATATTTTTACCTGGTTGCCATCTACAGTAAACCCATAGCCAGTATCACATTAACTTCACATTACCTGAAATAAATTTACTTAAAAAAATAAAAATTAATAAAAATTAAAACAACCTCATGGAGATAGAGCATAAAATGATGGCTGCCAGAGGCTGTGAAGGAGAGTGGAATAAAATGGAATTGGATAAATGGATACAAAAATAGAGTTATATGGAATGAATAAGATCTAGTATTTGATAGTCCAACAGGGTGACTTTAGTCAACAATAAGTTATTGCATATTTTTAAAGAACTAAAGAATGAAATGGGAATGTTTCTAACACAAAGAAATAATAAATACTTGAGGTAATAGATAGCCCAAGTACCTTATTTGATTATTGTTCATTTTATGCCTATATGAAAACATCACATGTATCCTATAAATACGCATGACTATTATGTACCCCTAATAGTTAAAAATAATTTTTAATTAAAGCAACATATACAGCAAAAAATGAATGAATCTGACTAGACTACATCTAAGTGACTTTCCATATTGGAAATTTCATGCTTTTTGGAGTCTAAGAATCCATTGTCTTGGCTATAAATGTCTGCATTATCTCCAACAGGGTTAAGCTTCTTACAGGTCTGGACACAAATGTTTCTGCTAATTAAGTAAGAGTCCAAGCAACCTCAAAATTACAGGCAGGTGCAATGGCTCACACCTGTAATTCTAGCACCCTGGAAGGCCTAGGCAGGAGAATCCCTTGAGTTCAGGAGTTCAAGAGCAGCCTAGGCAAGAGCGAGACCTCATCTTTATTAAAAATTGAAAAAATTATCTGGGCATTGTGATGGACACCTATACCCCCAGCTACTCAGGAGGTTAAGGCAGGAGGATCACTTCAACCCTGGAGTTTGAAGTTGCTGTGAGCTGGGTTGATACCAGGGCACTCTAGCCTGGGCAACAAAATCAGAGTCTGTCTCAAAAAAAACAAAAAATAGAAGGGAAGGGAAAGGAAAGGATATCAAATCTATTGACCTCACTGACAGCCTGTGCAAATCTGTGAACACCATCCAGTCCAGGTACTAAAAGGATGAAAATATTTGGGGAACCCCAACAAGTAACATTCTACTATGACAATAAAGAAAAATAGTAATGATAATAATAAAGGAATGAGACCAGAAAGGAAAAAAGCAGGAATCAACAAACGTTTTCTGTAAAGTACAGATAGAAAATATTTCCAGCTTTGTAGGTTATATGGTCTCTCTCACAACTACTCCACTCTGCTGCAAATGCAGGCAGAGGCAATATGTAAACAAAAGAGGATGGCTGTTTCCCAGCAAAATTTTACAAAGATGGTGTATTTCTCCATGGGGCTGTAGTTCGCATGCCCCTCCCATAGAGAGACAACAGAAATATTTAGTCCCCGCGCCTGTAGTGACAGTACCCACCTAATGGAGTTAATGTGAAACTAAAATGAAGTGTCACGTGGACGTGTTTAGGGGCATAGGACCTAGTGCTAGTAAATGTTAACTTGCTACTATTATTAGGCATATTTGTGCATTCTTTTACTATTTTCAGTTGCCCACTTAACTTACACACGGACACTCTGCAGGCAATTATTTCAATATTGTTAAAATTCAAAATTAAATTTTTCCCTGCATTGAGAGCTTATGCCAAAGTGCAGAAGGAGGATGATTAGGTTTTTCTTCTCCATAAGGTTGAAAACCCCCATAGCCAAACATTTATTAAAGAACAAATGCTATAGCTGTGACCACAGGGAATAGAATTTGATACCAAGAAAATAGAAATTCTCTCTTTTATTTATTCCTCTTAGGGTAGTAACAGCAGGAGAAGCTACATAGGGAACTTCTGAAACGAAATATGAAGCCCTCAGTTTTTGCTAGAGCCCCTCTAACCCCCGTAACATGTTCCACTGTGGTCAGAATTGATGTTTTATATGGACATGATGTTTTTTGCTTGGAAATTCCTTAAAAGAATTCTTATTGAACAAGTTTGATGTAAGTATTTCAAATTGTATATAAAACCGGCACATTGTACCCCATATATGCATTAATGTACACAGCTATGATTTAATTTAAAAAAAAAAGAATGCTTATTGAATATTTTATATGACATGAGGGAAATATATACATAACAATATCAAGTGTAGAGAAGAAATATAAAATTATACAGTATGATTTTAAATTTAATTGAAAAAAGAAAAAGATGGGACACAAACAAAACAAATGTTGGAAAATGAATGTATCAAACAAAATATCAATGATATTTTCCTTGAGTGACTGATGACATCCTTGTGATTCTTTTCTTACGGTATAATTTTTTGTATTTATACATTATCACAATTAAAAATGTTTCACTTTTAAAATCAGAAAAATAGGCCAGGCGCAGTCGCTCATGCCTGTAAGCCCAGCATTCTGAGAGGCTGACGTGGGTGGATTGCCTGAGATCAGGAATTCGAAATCAGTCTAAACGAAAGTGAGACCCTGTCTCTAACAAAAAAAAAAAAAAAAAATAGCCAGGCATTGTGGTGGGTGCCCTGTAGATCCAGCTACCTGGGAGGCTGAGGCAAGAGGACTGCTCAAGCCCAAGAGTTTGATGTTGCTATGCGGTACGATGCCATGGTACTTTACCTAGGGGGACTGAGTGAGACTCTGTCTCAAAAAATAATAATAATGATAATTTAAAAATAAATAAATAAATAAATAAAATCAGAAAAATAAAAACAATTTTTTTTGGAAAAGCTCTTTTCTGGCCAGGTATGGTGGCTTATGCCTGTAATCCTAGCCCTTTGGGAGGCCAAGGTGGGAGGATTGCTTGACCTCAGGTGTTTGAGACCAGCCTAAGCAAGAGGGAGACCTCATCTCTATTAAAAATAGAAAAACTGGCTTGGCGCCTGTGGCTCAACAGGCTAAGGCGCCAGCCATGTACACCTGAGCTGGCGGGTGTGAATCCAGCCCGGGCCTGCCAAACAACAATGACAGCTGCAAACAAAAAATGGCCAGGCGTTGTGGTGGGGACCTATAGTCCCAGCTACTTGGGAGGTGGAGGCAGGAGACTCTCTTGAGCCCAGGAATTGGAGGTTGCTGTGAGCTGTGATGCCACAGCACCCTATCCAGGGTGACAGCTTGAGGCTTTGTCTCAAAAAAAAAAAAAAATAGAAAAACTATCTGGGTGTTGGGGAAGCCACCTATAGTCCCAGCTACTCAGGAGGCTGAGGCAGGAGGATCACTTGAACCCAGGAGTTTGAGGTGGTTGTGAGTTATGACGTTGCTACAGCATTCTACTCAGGGTAACAGAGACTCTGTCTCAAAAAATTAAATTAAATTAAATTTAAATTAAAAAGCCCTTTCTAACTGCTCAGAAATATCTAAAACACCTACAGGAAATCTCTATATTTCATATACTCCCTGGCAAAGAAAGTATATAATATAATCTGGGAAGAGCGAGCAGACCGTATTTGGGTGGTCAGAGAAAATGGAAAGTGAAAGACTGACTTTTGGAATTGACTGAAAGATCCTTATTATCCTTATTTCTAAATTGAAAGGTGAGCAAAGATGAAGGTAAATTTGTGCTATAAAAATCAACTTTTCTTTTTCATTAAAAAGCAGGCAGAGGCTCGGTGCCCATAGCTCAGTGGTTAGGGCACCAGCCATATGCACTGGGGCTGGTGGGTTCAAACCCAGCCCGGGCCTGCTAAAACAAAAAATAGCCGGGCATTGTGGCGAGCATCTGTAGTCCCAGCTACTGGGGAAGCTGAGGCAAGAGAATTGCATGAGCCCAAGAGTTTGAGGTTGCTGTGAGCGATGACGCCACAGCACTCTACTGAGGGTGACAGAAATGAGGCTCTGTCTTAAAAAAATTAATTAATTAAACAATAAAAAGTAAAGTTCCTTAATGATATAAAATGATTAAAAGAAAAGGAAAGGAGGTAGAAATAACGACTTATGTTTTTGGATCTATCCACCCAAACTTAATTCTTGGATATTTATGTTGTGGAACTAGGTCCAAAACATTGATTTTTTTCCTCACAATATGTACTGACTCTGAGATTTGAGTACCAGAGTTTCAAAATCTTTTAGGCATGGTTCCTCACGAAGCTAATAGATCCTAGAAATGCTAAGGTGATTATAATCTCAGCCGGGTGCTCGTATGTGTACCCACGGGAATCAGAGTGTTCTGGTCTAGGGCACATAATCTTTCTCTGGAAGACAGGCAGGACATTTGGGCCTCCTCTCTGTTCCTTTTCTGAAGGGCATCTAGAGCCTAGCTGTGCTCATTGCCCCTAAGAGTGGCCTTAGGCTGAGGGTGGAGGAAGAACTGCCTTTCAACTCTGTCCAAAGTTATGGTTTCATTCAGCTTACCAAGATCTATGTGATATGGGAATTCAGAAATAGTTCGGGTCGTTTAGGCAGATCGTTCTACTCTGGCTGATCTTCACAGAGCCTTGAACTAGCATCCAGGCATAAATCCCCTCTGGATGCATCAGCAAATTACCAACCCCTTTGAAGTTCAAGTCTCTATCCTCTGTATTCAGCACTGGTTAATCATTGGCCAAGAGGTTTACTCTTTAATTCCTTCTTTATGAGTCATTGACCAGTAACTACCATACATTTCCAATTCCCACTTAATGTTTCCAGATATGTTTTTTGTTTCCCTTGACTAAAATGATTCAATAGTACTTAGAAAAAACAAAACAGGTATTAAAAATTTCTTAAGATGTTTCAAAGCAATTTTATCTACCTGTTTTAAAATGTTACAAAGTGTGTGTATGTGTATGTGTGGGAAATGACCTCAAGAAATTGTATGCATTGAACTGGTTCTAAGCAATAAGGTACAGATAGCTCCACTTTGTTGAGTAAGGTGACATCAAAGAGGTGATGGTGATTTGCTTTAAGGTTGTAAGAAAAAATAATGGTGCAGCCAAGACCACAATGCTGGTCTCCTGCCACCCACTGTTGTGTTTCTTTCTATTACACGGTAAGGTTTTTTCATCATTAACAATAAAAGTAGCACATCCAAAATTTGATAAAACTGAGAGTCAATAAACTGCTGTTTAAGGCAAGGATCTAAGCCATAGTTTGCCATTTACTTAGCCAAATGAAATTGGTAATGCAACTTACCAACTCTTCATGCCCGAGTTTCCTTATTTATAAAGAGAGGTGATAATTCATCACGTTGCTGACAGGAATAAATAAATTACTATGTGTAAAGTTCTCAGTCCAGAATTTGGTGCAGATCAATCACCATATCAGTATTTGCTAATACTGTTGCCATCTCCACTCCCAACGTGTTGCTAATTTTAGGATTAATGGGCAGCATCATCTTCCCCCGTTGGACAAACCTACAACGTCAGGGACATCCTGAATAACTACTCATCTTTTTCCCTCGTTCTTTGTTCACTTTACAGTGTATAGATTGTGAAATCTTCTAAATTACGACTCCTAAGTATCTCTCAAATCCATTCTTCTCTGACTAGGCTATAGTTTAGCCCTGATACTGTCACCTAGACTACGTCCAACACCTCACTGGTCTCTTGTCCTCCAACCAATCTTTCTCACTCCTTGATAGAATATCCTTTGGAAAGACAAATCTTACCATATTATTCCCTGTTTCAAAACTTCCATTGTGGCTCGGCACCTGTGGCTCAATGGGCTAAGGCGCCAGCCACGTACACCTGAGCTGGCGGGTTCGAATCCAGCCTGGGCCCGCCAAACAACAATGACGGCTGCAACCAAAAAATGGCTGGGCATTGTGGCGGGCGCCTGTAGTCCCAGCTACCTGGGAGGCAGAGGCAGGAGACTTGCTTGAGCCTAGGAATTGGAGGTTGCTGTAAGCTGTAATGCCACCGCACTCTCTCCAGGGTGACAGCTTGAGGCTCTGTCTCAAAAAAAAAAAAACAAAATCAAAACTTCCATTGGCCTTTACATCGTGTCAGCCAGGCTGGCATCACAACTATTCTGACCAAGTCCATCTAGCTATCAAAGATTCTGATTCTGTAAGTCAGAATTTATTGTTTACATATTCTCCATGAGATTCTAATAGTAATTTCATTGACCAATGTTTGAGAATTACTGGAAAAGACAAAAGGTACATTCCTTAGAATGTCTTATAAAGTTCTTCATGATCTCGCCTGTACCACCAAGGAAATTAAATGCCACTTTTCCCCTTGAAATTTTCTTTGACTAAATTGTGCCTTCTTCTATGGTCCCACGGTACTGTATGTATAACTTCCACAACAATACCTATTATATTCCACTTTTCTTATGTTTGCATACCCGGCTTTCCCACTTGTAGGGACAGTTTCATGGGCACGCAGCCTGTTCAGGGCCTTGTTCTTGGTTTAATAATCTGCCATCACCATCCTGAAATTCTTAATACTTGTTGAACAAGGGGCATCTCATTTTCACTTTGCACTGGGCTCTACACATTATGTACTCAGTACTGCCTACTTAGCTGTAAAAATAGACGCTATTTGTTACCCTCTCGAAATCCTCCTTGGTTAGCACAGAGGACTGGTACAAAGTAGCGGTATCTTAAATATGTGTTGACTTTATACATGCACAGATGAAAAGATAGAACACAGTATCTCATGGAAAAATAGTCTGTACGGCTAATTAGCTCTGGAGAATACACATTTCATGCTGGGGGGAAAAGGGAGTTAATTAATAAATTAATGGTATTACTGACCATTCCAAGTAAGTAATACAACATTTTCTAAGTTTCTCTTTAAAGTAAGTACTCAATCTGCTTCTTCTTTCTGACCCTGCTCCCCTCAGAATGCAAAATCGCAGTTAATGAAGCTTATAATTGTGCTATCAAATATGCCCTGAGTTTTTGTGCCAAGCACTGTGTTAAATTCTAGGGGAGGAGGAGGCCATGGAAAGGTAACTTGAGCAGGGTCTCTGTCCTCAAGAAGCAATTAAATCTCGTCCCCCTAGAGTTTAGGTCAAAGATGAGTTGACTACATGGGAGTTCTGCAGCAATGAATTGAGAATAAAGACATTGGACTTGGCCACCGTCCCAGCTTCCTGAACATTTCAACTGACAAAATGTCTCAGCCTGAACACAATTCCCCCACTATGAGATCTGTGGGTTCACTAGTTAATATTGGCAACCAGCTCGGAGGTGCTCATGGCGCATAATAAACAAGCAGTAATTGAGGTGGGGGAGGGGCTTTTGCTCCGGGGTGTTAGAGAAGAAAAGATGAACATCAGCTATCAAAAGGGGCCAAATAATTGGTGAGAACAAATGTGCCTAGCTCATGCTGCAGACACAGGACTTCCAATGTGGCAGAGACCACCCTCCACGTCGCTGCCACCTCACGTGCTGGCTGTACCATTAACATCTCCCCGCGTTCTCGGAAATGACATGAAAATTCGAGAAGAGTTTCTCTTGCTTTCCCACTAGTTTTTAGTTACCCATTCTACTAGCTGATATACCATCAGTGATAACATTAAGAAATTCTAGTTAAAAAAATATAAATGCTTACAAATCTAAAGATATGAAGATATGTTGAAATTTCAAATCAAGGAAATGTAAACACAATGTGGTCATGAAAATATCAATTTTGCAAACTGGATAAGCCAAGGTTAAAAAGACTCAGACTGTTCTATGTTGGCAAGCATGGAGTATCAAGCAAGTATTCTCAAAAAAGATTGCTGGTCTGCATGTGAACTGGTACAGCCGCAACGTTGGGAAGTCCATTTAGCATTAAGTATTAGCCAAAATTTAAAATGTGTGTTCCCTTTGTTGCAGCAATGCTATTTCTAGGGTTTTATCTTAAGAAAATAATCTGAAAAATATGTAAGAATCCATGTGCAAAGTTGTCAGACCCCACCAAAATTAAAAATAATACAGATGTGCAGTCTAGGAGACTTGTTTTATATAGCACAATTCATCCCAAAACAACCTGAACATTGTAATAGCTATATGGCCCTATAATTATCAAAAGTATATACACGTACACAGTACATTTTTAGATGTAGTGAAAAGCCAGCTTTAAAAAATACAGACAGAACCTCTCTGCTTTTAATTTAAAAATTATATAGTATTTCTGCAATATAGATATAACTGATGTAAATAATTTAAGAATGTAGATGATTATTAAATATAAAACAATGAGAAATCAATGAGTTTTATATGTGCTTTTTATATAAATCTGTAAGAATAGTCTTCAATATAATACTAAATATGTCTTGTAGCATCAATCATATTTACTTCGTTCTTTAGACTCTTGTTATAATAGTATGTTTACAATAAACATGTTAGCTTCATAATCAGAAAAAAATTCAAGAGTTATTCTCTTATTTGCTAAAACCTAGGAAAGAAGAAGTAATAAGGGAACATTACTTTTAAAACTATTCTTACTGGAACAAAACACTTTCCCAGAAAGACAATGACTTTATTAAGATGTAACCAAAGGTATTGGTAAGCAACGTTACAATCAACTAAACCATGATGACTTTGTTCAGTCATGTTAAAAGGAAATGAGCACTCAGTGTTTCTAAGTTCTTTCAAAATAGAAACAGGTGACATTAGAATTTAAAGGGATTTGACCTCTCAGGCAGTCTGATTTTCATACATTATAAATGAGTCCCAAGATAGGTAGGTGTATTCCCAAATGAGCACTACGAGGCAAGAATTAGGTAACCCAACTTCTGTCCAGCTTATAAATAAAAGTATATATTCCTCTTGTCATTATTTATTGAGTAAAGGTGACTTCATTTGTGAGGTAGTATTCATTCAAATGGTTAACTGATGAGGTCTTGATTTTAGGTAATAGCAGCTCACACGCCTCCAAAATTTTAATACTTCTGAAAACACTTTCACATAGGCTGGGTGTGGTGGCTCAAGCCTATAATCGTAACACTCTGAGAGGCCAACGCAGGTGGATTGCTTGAGCTCAGGAATTCCAGGCCAGCCTGGGAAAGAGCAAGACCTTGTCTCTATTAAAAACTGAAAAACAGAAAATCTAGCTGGGTGTTGTTCCGGCTACTCAGGAGGCTGAGGCAAGAGTCTCGCTTGAGATGAAGAATTTGAGATTGCAGTAAGCTATGATGATGCCACAGCACTCTGCCGAGGGCAACAGAATGAGACTATGTCTGGAAAAAAAAAACCAAACACTTGCACATAGATTCTCTCTTCCCTTTGTAAGAGCTCGATGAGACAGGTAGGGTAAGAAGGGCCGCTCCTATTTTACAGATACAAGAAGAGAGGCTTAAGCAGCCCAAGCCCAGTGAGAGCCACACCTTCGTCTGCTCCCAGTGCTGTCTGGGAGATCCTCTTTGAGTCCTTTTTGAGGTAGTCATCTGAGTGAACCTTCTGTGAAGCTTACATTTTCCTTCCTTGTGTTGTTTAAAAAAATTCTTTCTTCCTTTGACTCCTACCTTAATGTTGCACTTAAAGGTACTTTCAAGTCACTTACACCTGCTTATTAGTTCCTGGTTTGTTTCTTGTTGTTGTTGTTATTGTTTGAATTGTAGAATGGAAAATAACCCAATGCATCTTCAGGCCTGGGAATACTCCTATTATTTGAGGGCCAAACCCTAGAATGTTGTTTTCTCTTGAAATTTGATGTCATAGCTATAAGCAGAAGGACTACTTTTGCAAAGTTCAAACTCAGAGTCTATTATAATGCAAGAAATTTCTATATAAACACTTTTGGTCTGACATATTTCTAGAGAATTTGGGCTTTTTAAAAGAGATTAATATGGAAGTCAGAGGAGACAGACTTATTTATTTGGGGTTTTTTTTTTTTTTTTTTTTGAGGCAGAGTCTCATGTTTTTAAATAAATAAAAGGCACCATTAATTCAGGAGGCATTTTAAACTATGTCCTTTTTTGTGTGTGTGAGAAACAGTCTCACTTTGTTACCTTGGTAGAGTACTGTGGCATCATAGCTCACAGCAACCTCAAACTCTGGAACTCAAATGATCTTCTTGTCTCAGCCTCTCAAATAGCTAGGACTACAGGCACCTGCCACAAGGCCCGGCTATTTTTAGAAACAAGGTCTTGCTCTGGCTCAGGCTGGTCTCAAACCTGTGAGCTGAGGTCATCCACCTACCTTGACCTCCTAGAGTGCTAGGATTACAGGTGTGAGCCACTTTGCCCGGCCCTGAGGCAGACTTATTTAGGACTCATAAATGATATGTGCCAGAATAAATCCTGTGGAGTCTAAGATGATCAGATGTTCTCCTTATCTTTGCTTCATTAAGGGAGGAAATGTGTTCTTCTAGAGTACATTGTCCTTGGAAAGAACTGAAAAAGGTGTCAATGTTTTCTCCTGATGTTCAGGTCCAGAGAAAAAAGGGGCTAATGATTTAAACTAACCTAAGTGGTGCCTCAGGACCTGAGCTTAGAGACTGATGCAACCTTCAGCAAATTCTCTATACATCAGTTTCCTCATCTTTAAAGTTGGGGGGTGTAGCACCTCCCTCAGAGATTGTGGTGAAAACTAAATTAGCTAATGGCCAAGAATGGCCAAAAACGGCCATTTTTTCGTATGTCAAAAATCACTACAAAATACGTGGAACATATACATCTTTTTAATTTTTTTGAAATTCCCTGCTCCGGGTAAGAGATTTAGCAGTGAGTTAAAAAGGAATGTCATGTCAGACACAGCAACAGGCAGCTGGCCAGGTTTCTCCAGGCAGTGCAGGACAGAGAGCTCAAGAGTGCATACTAATTGCTGCACCTCTGGACTACTGACCAAATGACTCTTCACCAGAAAACAGAACGTCCCTTTCCATAGCAAAGGCCTTCTTCTTTTTCCTTATTTTTTATTCTTTTATATTTTTCTTTTTGGTAGTCAAAGGCTTTCTTCTAACTGGGCTTTCAGCTGCATACGAAACTGACTTGACACCCTCATGCATTGGATGGCACTGTCGTGAAAAGGAACTCTTCACAAAATAGCCTTGTTGAAATCTGTAGGCCAGGGAAGAGGGAGAAGTTTCCCTACAACTAGGAATGTCTTCTAGAAAACAGATGATTCTTATTGACACTTGAAAGACAAACTGTCAAAGAGCATAAAAGAATGAGTGTGTTTCTAAATGAAGGAAAGGAAGAAAATCTTTTTTTTTTTTGAGACAGAGCCTCAAGCTGTCACCCTGGATAGAGTGCTGTGGCATCACAGCTCACAGCAACCTCCAACTCCTGGGCTCAAACGAGTCTCTTGCGTCTGCCTCCCAAGTCACTGGGACTACAGGCGCCCGCCACAACGCCCGGCCTTTTTTGGTTGCAGCCACCATTGTTGTTTGGCGGGCCCAGGCTGGATTTGAACCCGCCAGCTCAGGTGTACGTGGCTG
>CAUYRH010090037.1:0-46303 GCA_963574655.1 Perodicticus potto
TCTGAGCTGTGAAGAAATACCAGCAGTTAAGTCACTGACCCCCCACAGGCAACAATTGGAAAAGCAAAATCAACCCTCCCCACTACCACACACCCAGGGTACTACTTTGGAAAGTCCTCGGGTGATTGGCCCAGTTGAAGAGCTCCCAATCAATTGACCTATCCAGCACCAATCTCAAATGGAAGAGTTAAAAAGTCTCTGGCAACTAGATAGCAGGGATCTGCTGGAAGCTCTAGTATAACTCACTCCAGTGCTCTGTGAGCTCAAGAGGGCCCTCCCCAGCAAGGAGATTAGTTTGGAAAGGTCGATGCCTCCTTCCCCACCTTGCCCCTCTGTCACACCCAGTCGGTGGTAACAGTTGTGATCCAGTTTCCTCCAAAGAGCAGATGCTCCAGAGGTTTGCACCTGCCTGGGTCACAGTGAGGTCTGTGGCTCCTCAACTAGTCCGTTCCTCCCTGTCACTGTTTGGCAGGGGGAGGTGAGGCCTGACAACGTGGGTACTTGATTGGGACTGGGGCGATTCACTCAGTTCCAGCCCTGTACTAGATTGATGTTACTGCTGGAATGTAACAAGTTCACAGAATTTATTTCTGTCAAGGCTATTTTCCCTGATCAGACTTGGGCTGCAAATAGGTCTGACTGAGTCTGTGAGTTCCAGCCCTTTGTCTCAGCTTTCATCCGCTGAGAGCCAGGTGAGTCTGAAGGTAAGCAAAGCAGCCTCTGCCCTGGTTGTCAACTGACTCTGTGTGTATTCTAATCCCTGCGCTGTGTCCCGGCTGGTACCGCCTCAGGCATATCCTTCACGTGCCTTGGTTGCTGGTCCACTCTGCCAGTGGCTACCACCCGAGAAGCCGCCTGCTTCCCCTGGCCACCCAGAAGACTAGGAGTGTCTCCTCAAAACATCTCCAGGGGTGCGAGCCCTCCTGCTATTGTTCCCGCAGCTGCGGTTGCTGTTTCGTGCCTCAGGGAATCTTCTTTCCAGCTGGGCCTCCTCTCGGCTCACTTTCCTCTCACAACTCCAGAGCCAGAAAATCAGCACAGATCAGCAACAGTCCGCGCCCCGTCTGCACCCCTCAAGAAAATCTCCAATAATCTGGACTCTGTGGGGGACTGACCTCCAGACCTCGGGGTGAGAGTAGAGGGGAATACCAGGAACTCAAACTTGAAGATAGAGAATATATACAGTTTTATGCAGTTTTATGCCTGGCAGGATAGTGTTGCAGCACCCTAGTAGGGGAAGGAGGTCTGGTTTTTAGAGGGTCTCTCTTGTGGGGTAGAGTGGGAGGACATCTGAATTCTGCTCGCCTGTTTGCATGGAGGTATGGAGTATACTGCGAGCTGCTCTCATGGGGGAGGGGACTCCTGTCCACTTGGTGATGTGCTCTGTACCTTTTTGTTTGTGTCCTTGGGCTCTCAGGTCACCCCAGCAGGGTTGATGTGCGTTCTTCGACCTTTTATTTTGGCTCAGATCCAAACCATCAGCTTACTTGCTGAGTTTCTGTCCTTTAACTCTCCTTCTGCACAGGAACCTCTGTGGAAAACTGGCTACAGACCTCCATCTTGGCTCCTCCCCCCCATTCCAACTAATTTATGAAGCTAACATAATTTAGATACCAAAACCAGACAAAGGCAGTGCAAAAAAAAAAAAAAAGAAAGAAAGAAAAATACAGAGCCATATCTCTCATAAATATAGATGCTAATGAAATCATCTTAAAACACTGTATCAGCAAATAAAATCCAATAATATATGGAAGGAATTTTGCATGGTGGCCAACCAGAGCCTATTACAGGGCTGTAAGATTCGCTCGATATTAGAATATTAATAAACGTAACCTGCTGTATCAACAGGCTAAAGTAGAAAATTCATGTGATCTTATTAATTAATTTAGAAACAAAATTGTTTAAAAATATTTAACACTTGCTCATGTAAAAATTCTCCAAACCTGGGATACAAGAGAACTTCTTCAACCTGACAAAGAGGATCTACAAAATAACTTACCACTAGCTAACTAAAATAATATCCACTAACAATAACTTAACCACTTAATGGTAAGTGACTAACTACTATCTCTATAACTATGGGAACAAGGCCAGGACATTCTACCTTACCACTTTTATTCCACCTAGCTCTAGATGGCCTGGCAGTGGAATACAGCAAAAAACGAAAATAAAAGAAGTAAGTATTACAAATAAATAAATAAAATCCATTTCTATTTTAAGACTGCAAGAGTCTCTACAGAGAAAATTCTCCCAAAATCCAGCAGCAAGATTGCAGAATAAAATATAAATATACAAAAATCAAATATATGTCTATACACTAACATGTAGCATGTAGAAACCAAAATCAAAAATACCCAACCATTTATAATTGCCCCCAAAATAAATATTTAGGTAGGAATCTAACAAAATGTGTAGAGTTAATACACTGAAAACTACAGAACTTAAAAGTAAGTAAGGAAGATATAATTTCTTGTAATATGTCACTCAAAAAAAGTCAATTCTCCTTCAATTAACATACAGGTTTAACATCATTTCTATTAAAATCACTTTGCACTGGTGATGGGACTTCAAACTAATACAGCCTCCTTGGAAAGAAGTACAGAGAATCCTCAAAGAACTCAAATTAGACCTCCCATTTGATCTTGCAATCCAATTATTAGGTATCTACCCAGAAGAAAAAAAAATCATTCTATCATTTGCAGTAGTTTGTTTATCACAGTTCAATTTATATTCACCAAGATGTGGAAACAACCTAACTGCCCATCAGCCCAGAAATGGATTATTAAAGTATAGTATATGGCTCAGCACCCATAGCTGGCTCAGCACCCTAGCTCAATGGTTAGGGTGCTGGTCACATGCACCATGGTTCAAACTCAGCCCAGGACTGCTAAACAACAATGACAACAACAACAACAAAAAATAGCTGGGTGTTGGGGTGAGCACGTGTAGTCCCAGCTACTTGGGAGGCTGGGGCAAGAGAATCATTTAAGCCCAAGAGTTTTAAGTTGCTGTGAGCTTCATGCCACAGTACTCTACCAAGGGCGACATAGTGAGACTCTGTCTCAAATAAATAAATAAATAAATAAAAATAAACTGTGGTATATGTATACCATGGAATACCGTTTGGCCATAAAAAAGATGGAGCCTTCACATCTTTTGTATTAAACTGGATGAAGTTGAAACACGTTCTTCTTAGTATAGCATCACAAGAATGGAAAAGCAATGTTCTCAACAAGAAGATGAAAGTGAGAGGAATCTGCCTAATTTTAAGATTGATGTAGTTAGCAATAATCAGGAATGAGTGGTATTAGCAGGAAAATAGACACACAGGTCAATGGAACAGAATAGGTACCCCATAAATATAACCACACAAAATGTCCAGCTGATTATTGAGTAAACGGAAAAAATAATTTGATGGAGGAAAGATATTCTTCTCAACAAATGGCACTGGAGCAAAAAAATAAATTAATAAAATGAATCCTTGTCATAAAACTCACACCATACACACACAAAAAAATGGCTCTAAATGGATTGCAGACTTAAGCGTAAAAATGCACAGCTATAAAATTTTTAAAAATGGAGAAAAACTTTAGGAACTATTACTAGGCAGAGAGTTAACACAAAAAATGTAATCTATAAAATAGATTATAGTGGTTTGTGCCAAAATCCTAGCATTTTTGGTAGACTGAGGCTGGAGGATCACTTGAGGTCATGAGTTCAAAACCACTCTGGGCAATTTAGCAAGGCCCCAGCCCTACAAAAAATAAAAATAAAAGTGAATACCCAGGTATGGTAGGGCATGTGTATACTCCCAGCTATGCTGGCTAAAATAGGATGATCACGTGACTCCCGGCTGTCATTTCAGCCTGGGTGACAGATGAAAACCGTGTCTAAGAAAAAGAAAGGAAAGACAGAGAAAAATAGAGAAAAAGGAGGGGAGGGCAGGGGAGGAGGAGAGAGGAGGAGAAAGGACGAGAGAGGAGAAAGAAAGGGAAGGGAAGGGGAAATAATTACCACACTGAATGCTATTGAGGATCCTGACAGATTGGATTATTATATATTGCTTATGAGGATGTTCACTATTATTATTATTTTTATAGATTTGGGGGCACAAATGTAGTTTTGTTACACGGATATATTGCATGGGGGTAAAGTCTAGGCTTTTTGTGTAACCACTACCTAAATAGTCTACGTTGAACTCAGGAGGCAATTTCTCACCCCTCACTTGCCTTTCAACTCCTACCTTTTCAGTCTCTTCTTATCTTTCATATTATTCCACTTTCTATGTTCACATTATTTAGCTGTATTTGACTTTCTGATTTTCCATTTCTGAGTTATTTCAATTAAGATAATAGCCTACAGTTTGATCCATGTTGCTGCAAAAGGCATGACTACGGTCTAGTTTATGGCTGAGTAGTATTCCAGTGTGTGGGGGGGTGTGTACGTGCTTGTGTGTAGTGGGCATGTTAGGTGGTAAAGCCGTCTGCAAAATGGTTTGGCATGTTTTTGTGTGTGAAATTAAACATGCAACTATGATACAACCCAGAATTTGTACTCATAGGCCCAAAGAAATGGAAATTCACATGCATACAAAATTCGTATGCTTGGATTTGTATACAAATCATAACGAGATTTGTATGTGGGTTGTACATGGATTTTCATGGCAGTTTTGTTCATAATGGGCAAAAAACTGGAAATGGCCCAGCTTTCAGTGATTGAATGGCTTAACAAACTGTACATGGTATGATGAAAAACTATTCATCAACAAGAGAAAAATTATCAGCAATATATGCAACAAGTAGGATTTATTTCAAGAGAGTTATGCCAAGTGGAAAAAGTCGATCCCTAGAGGTTAAAGGCTGTACAATTCCATTTATATGATATTGCTAAAATGACAACATTACAGGTATGGAGAACAGATTAGTGGTTTCTAGGGATTAAAGAGGAGGGAGAGCAGCAGGGAAGTACAAAAAGGTGCTGTGCGGAGTCCTTGAGGGGGTGAAGATGTTCTGATTCGCACTCTCCGTGACAGTACCCCGTGTGTCGCAGTGGACTGTGCTGTGTTTTACACACCGCAGTGTAGTGTAGATGACACTGCCATATTGCATGTGTTGTATTGTATTGTGTGGGTGTTGTGATTTTCAAAATGTTAGCTTTTGTGGAGCCTAGGTAAAGGATGCACAGATTTTTTCTGTATTGTTACAGAAAATAACAATATGAGTTATTGTTACAATAACTCATAACTCATTGTTATGTAACAATAACAAGTTACATGTGAATAAGTAAAATTTTTTTAATTAAAATTTTTTATTAAATCAATCAAATTATTAATTTTTTTCTGTATTGCTAGTTACATGTGAATAAGTAAAATTTTATTATTAAATCATAAATTTTTTTGTTGTTAGTTACATGTGAATAAGTAAATTTTTTTACAGTACTAACTATATTGTTAGTTACATGTGAATAAGTAAAATTTTTTTTTATTAAGCTGTGTACATTAGTGCAATCATGGGGCACAATGTGCTGGTTTTACATACAATTTGAAATATGTTCATCAAACTGGTTAACACAGCCTTCATGGCGTTTTCTTATTGTGTTAAGACATTTATATTCTACATTTAGTAAGCTTCACATGTACCCTTGTAAGATGCACCGTAGGTGTGGTCCCACCAATTACCCTCCCTCCACCTGTCCTTCCCCCTCCCCTCTCCAGAGGTGACAGTGTCCCTAGCATAGTGTTTACGGTGCTGGCCACAAACACCGAGGCTGGTGTGTTCGAACCCGGCCTAGGCCAGCTAAACAACAATGACAACTACAACAAAAAAATAGCTGGGTGTTGTGGTGGGCGCCTGTAGTCCCGGCTATTTGGAAGGCTGAGGTAAGAGAATCGCTTAAGCCAAGGAATTTGAGGTTGCTGTGAGCTGTGGTGCCACAGCACTCTACTACGAGTGACATACAGAGACTCTGTCTCAAAATATATATACACAGAGGTGGAAACATACCAGCTACATGGGGATCAGCAATTATCTTAAATAGTACGTTTAATATTCACTGTAGACAGTGATAGAACACGCCCATGCCTGCCGATGTAAAAATGGATAAACAAAACGTGGTACACACACAATGGAGTGTTGTTCATTCTTGACAATGAATGAAACGCGGAAAAACCTTGAAGACATGCAAAGTAAAATAAGCCAGATACAAAAAGACAAGTATTCTATGATTGCATTTGTGTGAGTAGTCAAATTCATAGAGACGGAAAGTGGAACAATAGTTCCCAGAGGAGGGGAAATGGGGAGCTAGCATTCCATGGATACAGAGACTCAATACAGGATGAGGATGTTGTGGGAGGGATGATGGTGATGGATGTAAAACAGCATGAATATAATTTATGCCAGTGAACTGTACTTGGTTAAAACAATAAATTTTATGTTTTTATGTATATTATTACTTTATAAAGGGGAAGATCCAAAAGAATCACCAACAGGGAAAAAAACGTTTACCTTTTGGTGAAGAAGCGAATACGACAGAGGGAACAGGGATGGGTGCTTTTCCTTTGGCGGATTTAACTTTGTAAAGCAAACTTTTGTATAACTACAATGCAATTAAATTTAGAATTCAAAATCTCTATCACAGAAAAGTTCGCTAAATGAAATACTGGATATTGACTTGTGCCATAGCATATAGAAAGGAAATGCTATAAAAATTGGCTTTGGGTACTGGTGCAGACCACCACCTGCCATGGCAGGGAGAGCTCCCTCTTCACGGGAAGGAATTCAGGCACAGATGCATAAAGGAGAGAAGAGTTGAGACGTGAGATGTCAGCAAAGGCAGGGAGGTGTGCGGAAAGCAGAAGAGGAGCGTACGCTCTTAAGGAAAAGAGAAGAGTGAACCAACCCAGAGAGGAAGAGTGCCCCTGCAGGCTTAGGCTCAGTTCTTTCAAATTTAATATTAATGCTATGCTCAACTGGGGACCAAACATGCATGGGTTGCCTGGGAAAGGGGCGCAGATTTCCTAGAAGTGGAAGCTTTCCACTTTCTCGACCTTAACTTACAGGAGTTGCCATGGCATTAGTAAACTATCATGGTGGTCACGGGTGTGATTTTTATTTAATACTATGTTAAACGGGGGTAGTTCATTTAGGGACACTGTCACTTCAATTGTGCCTGTGTCTTGATTAAAGGAATCGTTCCTTTTACTGTAGATAAAGATGTTACAGCTAAAGAAAAATAGCTCAAAGGTTACTTTTGTCTTCGCTAAGCTCATTTACACTCTTGTGATTTTTTTTTATCCTGTTGGCTTCCCTCTTCTGACCCCTGCCCTAGCTGCCTGCAGGCTATCTGACTCCTGTCTTATTTTCAGTAACCATATTCTTGCAAATAATTTTTGTGTTGTTATTCTGAGACTACTGTTTATGTGTTGTAAGATAGAGCAAATGAGTGATTTTGTTGAGTTTCTGGGAACTGGGAATTTCAGTACAAGGAAATGAAAATACAAGTGGAAGATTAATTAGGTGAAGTAAAAATTCTGTCATCTGAAGACTGCAGAAAAGCTGGCAGAGACTCCTTTATACAGAGAATAAAAAATGTTGCAAACAGTTTCATCTGCAATCAAAACATATCTGTGTAAGGTGGAAAGAAGAAGGCAGGATGGTTGGGGACCTTGGGATTTGAGGAATACTATGGTAGTGTGTATCCCGAGTCTTGATTTACCATACATTTCAGACTGGGTTCTGGAAAGGAATGCAACCTGGAACTTCCAGCGGATGTAGACAGAAAAAGCTCCTAGAAAAGTTTGGTTGATCATGTCAAAGGCTAGAGGAAGTAGAGGCGAAAAGCCTATATGTCTTTGACTCTGCCAGCCTGAGAGTGAGCAGTCAAAAAATCTTATTTTACACACCCTAGAGAGTCAGGGGCTGAACTCAACAATAAGCTGTGAAGTCTCGGCATGCAGGAGGTAAAATCCCCACGACCAAAGATAAAAATATAGAAGAATGTATATCAGTTAATCAGTAGACTTTTAGACACTAGTAAGAGTATAATCAATTTTTGCAATGCATTCATGTGATTATTGATTAATGGTGTGTACGCACAGACCTGGCTATTTAAGCTGGGGAGAAATAAAGTTTCTTTGCTACTTGCCACCAAGAAAGCTAGTAGCCCTCTCTATTTCATAATATTTCAGACAGCAGGTTTACACTCTGCATCACTGACCACCCATTCTGCATCACACAACAAGGAAGGGGCAGCCCAGCAGAGTTACACTGGAGAGCCCCAGTCCCACTTCATACCCAGGGGCAGCAGGTGAGTTGGTGCCACCTGCCTGGGCAATGCAACGAAGACCGGAAGTAAAGCTTGATATCCCATTCCCCAACCAGCAGCGGCTGCAGGTGGACCCCTGCCACCACCATGCCACTCGCAGAAGAAGCAAGGGCACAGACTCCATGCAGAAGCCCCAACCAACCAGCAGTGGCAGGCTGTTCTTTCTCCTGGAAACGGTGGCAGGGGAGGACTGGGTGGGGACTGCTATCCCCCACACACCCAGCCATCAATGTCAAAAGTGGAGACGAGCAAGGAGCTCTGTCTTTTGTCACCTAGGCAGTGACAGAAGGAGGCTTGCTACCAGCAGCACCAGCAAGCCTAGAATTTCCTCTCCAGCAGTAGAAAGTGACCCAGTGTGGGTCTCCTGGCCCTCCACCCGCAGAAGAGGGTAACCAAGTCCTAGAGTTCCCGGACCCTTTGCCATTTGGCTCAGCGTCATCTGACTCCCATCTCCAGTGACAGATGGCAGCACAAATTGGCATGTTCCTCCCCTAAAGGCACCAACAGAGAGTGGGCAGGAATCCATCAGCACAAGGAGAACCAGAGAGGAGGCCAGGAGACCCTGCATCCACCCTGCAAGACTAGCACCTGCCAGCCCCCATGCAGCAGTTCTCTGAGGCCCAGGGGAGCACCTTCCATCTTGGCAGGCAACAGCGTAGGGGTCAGGTGGGATTCTCACCAGCACTGGGAGGCCCGGGGCACAGTTCTGGGGAAGTGCTCACTGCCTTGTAGCCCCAGTGACTCCTGTACTCAACAAAGCAACCCAGCCGCCACATGGTAAGGCAGCCTAAGCAGCCACTGGAGAGCAAAGCTCCTGCTGAGTCCCTGATAGAGGACTGTCAATCAAGCCTCCAGATGACTCCACTACCTTAACCCCCAGCCATTGCCACCTGGAACAAAGGAGTCACCAGGTCAATCCACAGAATGGTAGGAGATAATCAAATGCTATTTTAAGCCACCAAATTGACTTAGTTCCCACCAATAGATAACTGAAATGCTTTTCTAGATAGCCATCAATAATAAAGCCTTGATGTTTACAGCTGACAGTAATTGCCTTCTCCTGTGCCATGCCATTGCTTGTCACTGTAATCACTGGTGCATTTCTCATTGACTGCCATGGTAAAGGTATTTCTTTATATACTTTACCTTAGTCACAAGATAAGTGCTGCCAAAGGAGATCCTAGAAATATTACAGAGATGGGTACGAGTACAGGTTTCTAAGTCAGACTCACTGGGTCAGCTTCAAGCTGTTTGCTGGTTCTACAATCTTGTCATTTAACTTCTCTGTACTTTAGTTTCCTGATCTGCAAAATGATTAATTGCAAGAATAAACTGCATCACCGTATGTAAAGCACTTACATTTACTGAGTGTTATGTGCCAGTCACTGTCTGAGTGTTAAGATTTCCCCTTTCATTCAGCTCAGCGTCTGATGTATTGTAAAGGCCCACTACGTTCTGAACAACTGAATAATGGATGGATGTGAAGGTGGGTGCGATGGATTCAGGATGTCTACAAATTCTTTGGTGTTCTTCCTATGTAGAGAGGCCTTCTTTCTCATCCTCCTTGAATCCAGGCTAACCTATGACCACTTTGACCATGGAGTATGGGGTAAATGACACAATGCCGGTTCTGGAAGCCCCAACCCACTGGGTAACAAGTCCAGCTACACCATTGGAGGTGAGGAGGAGGAGAGGACAGCTTGATTTACCCATCCATCTCTCTTCTCCAAGGCACCTGGTATGTAAGGTGTAAGGAAAGATATATTAAACCTGTGAGGTATATTGGCAACACATATTGGACCTCTGGGGACCACCAGAAGAACCTAGTCCACACCGTATGAAGCAGACTTGCCAGATAAACTCTGACTAAATTCCCGACACACAACATCGTGAGATGTAATATCATGGTTGTTACCTTGAGCTCGAGTTTGGGGGAAGTTTGTTATGGAAGGCAGCTCTCCCCGGCATATTGCTTCCTTGCACAGTATCCCTGAGGTGCAAGCCTTAGGGACACAGCTCAGGACAAAGTGAAGGGGAAATGTGGGTCTTCCTCTAGGGCGCACCACCAAAGATTGACAATGACAATGATTATCTGCAGCTCAGGGCCTGCTAATAAAATGCCATTCTCCTAAGAGCATCAGAGCCTGTGATCAGTTCATCCATAAGACACTAGAGAAAACCCTACCCCTGGAGTCCAGGCGACCTGCCCTCTAAGCAAGTCGGGAAGGCACCCTGCCCACCCCCATCTTGACCTAAGGGACACGAAGTTGGTGGTCCTCAGGGTCTGCCGGTATTTGCAGCCTGACCTGCTCTCTCCAGCTTCATCCGAGTTGGTTGCCCGTAGATCATGCTGCCTGTGCTGTGGACTTTGAAGGACCGTCTTCCAAAGGTCAGCTGTGTTCTCTCAGTCACTCTGCTGCCTAAACGGCTGGACTTGTGGAGGGGACATGGAGGGAACGGGGACAGCAGGTGACAGAGGGTCCCCAGAACACTTAAGATCCAATGTGGGGAAGGGGGAGACAAAATTGATCACAGTTCTCAGTGAGCTGCCTCTGATGGCTTCACTCAGGCAGGCTTTCCCATCTTACTTTATGGGATTCTGTGGTCTGAAATACTCCATAAATCTCCATGAGCCTTTCAGAGACTTACACTGTGTGTCATTCACACATCCTGACAGTCCCTGCTCAAGTGAGGAGCTCTGTTCAAAGGCTGGCCGCAGCCTGGGGGGCCCCCTGAGCTTGGAGGGATAAATCCATCAGTAGCCTGGCGGGACTGTGTCCCTTCCCCAAGCTTTGAGATCTGTACACAAGGCTAGGGCCTGGGATAATCAAAAGTCTGGGAATGTTTAATGACACCAACACTTTCCAAAAGCATGAGATGGGGAGCATGTTCCAGATTTTCCCCTTACATCTTTAAGATAAACATTGATTGCAATGTTGATGGTAAAGCCAAACGTACATTTTCTTGGCTTTCATGCAATGTCTGGTATTAATATGAGCGGACCTAAGACAAAGGGCCTAACTTGAGACACTATTGGACTCTACTGATTCTTGTACTTGGTGTCAAGCTGCGGCCCAGGTGGCAGGTACAGTGGAGAGAGAGAGACAAACGCCATGTTGTCTGTGCTGCCACCCACTTAAGGGACGAACCTACCCAACAGTTCATCTTACCTCTTCAGTCACATCCTCCAGACACCCCTGAACCAGAGTCTGTTTTCTCCCCTGAGCACACGGCTCGGTGTCAGGGGAGCAAATGCCACCAGCCTTCCTCCCCACATGTGTGTATTGGATTTGGGAGGATTTGGATTTCTTCTCCCTGGAAGAAAAGACGATGCAGACAGGCCACAATCGTTGGGCATCTTTGGGCCCTTAAACGTGTATGTGTGTGTGGAAGATCTCCTGGGACTGACAGCACATTTATCTTCTTCCCCCTTCTTCCACAATGAACCCCTGATGAGCTTTAAATAAAGCCTGCCCGGACCAATCCCGCTTTCTCTTCTCTTTCCACTCGGCCCCCGTCCTCAGCTGGAAATCATAAACTCAGTGATGAGAAGAGCTAATCTGTTTCACCGTGGAAATGACCAATGCTTTTTTTTATGTGATCTTTAAATAATACGAGGCCATGCTCAGAGATTCGATCTTTATTTTTAATCAAGTGACTCCTTATAAAGGTGCAGTGTCAGACACCGTGGCAATTCATATCAAGATGTGCTGAAACCTCTGATCGCTTGACTAGGCAGCTTCCTAGTCAAAGCAGAAATTGACCCTGCTCTCCCTGCCACATGTAAACTCAGGCATGTTCTCTATCTTCCCATTTTCCTAGAAGCCAGATTCCTCCAGGGAGGCTTTACTATGAATCCGTCCATGAAGATGTCTGATTCATAACTGCTTCTGCCCATGTTCTGTCAGTGCTTGGCCTCTCTTCTCAGTTATAGCACAGGAGCAGGCAGCAGGGGTTCCAGTTCCCAGCTGTGTGTCCTGGGGCACTATGGATAACTTCTCTGTTTCTCAGCTTCCCCATTCATAAAATAAATCCAATAAGAGCACCTGGCCCCCAAGATTCATAGCTATGATGAAATGAGGTAATTAATGCTCTGAACACATCCAATAGCATTCAGGACAGGGGAAGCATGCAAATGGCAAGGACTATTCCTGACTCAAGGTGGAACGTGCCAGATTGTTACCTTGAACACGTGCCCTCATCTGGAGTTACAGTCATGGGCTCAGAAAGACCCAGATGATCATCCCATGCTGCGTCCATCCTGGGGAGCACTGTGTCCCAAACTGTGCTCTGTGGAACACCGCTGAGCCCTGAATGTTCCTCCTCCACCACGCCATGCGTCAGGAAGATGTGCATGCCTGAAAAGTGCTGTACCGCCGAATCAGTGTGCAGGGCAGGGCATTTCACCCCCTCCTGAGAAAATCTGCAGGAGAGACACCTGCTGAACTTGGTTTAAGCTAAGATTTCTAAACTTTAATATTCTATAGAATACGTTCTGAAAAACAACTAGTGTTATCATAGTGAACATTAGTTTTGCTAAAGGCAATGAATAAGAATGTTTTGCGACCTTGTTTCATGTGACTATCCCGTTTACCCTTGAATCCTTACAGTCCCAGAGGACCCACCACTTTACAAGGCTGAGGATGCCATCACACAAGGCGGGTCCTTGGAATTCTCTTCGTGTTCAGCAGCCTCTCTGCAGCCTCCACTTGGTGACCCTAACTCTACACAACAGGGCCCCATGGAAGATGCTTCCTCTCTCTTCCACATTCGTGTGGCTACCAAGATCCCTCATATCCTAAGTCCAATAAAATAAAATTATACAGATAAACTCCCATCCATGAATCTCTAGTTTGGGGGGAGGGGGTGTTTGTTGATTGGTTGATTTCATTTCTCGGTTTGTCACTCAGAACTCATTTGACAGGATTTTAATCATCCTGGCCACTGTCTCTGAGGCCTGTTCCCATTTTATCTATATCCTCTTCACATGTGAGGTCTGAGGTACTTCTGCTCTGTTCTGAAAAACCATAATTCATAATTTTCTCAATGCAATTTTAAGGTCATGGGTGCAGTTATAACAATAGCATCACGGCTCTTAGGAAACCTCCAGCTGCACATCACAGGTTGCAGCCAGGCTGCGTCCTCCCCGATTCTGTTCTTCTGTGAACGAGCACGCTGCAAACCCACGGCCTGGGGGGAAATCACTGTTAACTTCCACCTCGCTCTCCAAGGTATGGCGCAACTGACTAACCAAAAAAAGAAAAATAAGTACACAGAAGAATTTCATAAATGTGGTCCTATTTGTGCAAAAAAAATTAGACATGTACATATAAACATGCATGGATACATGCATTTGTGTTTTTGTATTTACACATGCATAAAAATTTCTGGAAAGTTACACAATAAACTACTAATACAGTAGTACCCCCCATCTCCCTCTCCCTGGGGGATATGTTTCAAGACTGAATCCCATGTATACTTCATTTGTTTGTTGTATACATACATATCCATGATAATCTTTTTTTTTTTTTTTTGAGACAGAGTCTCACTTTGTCACCCTCGGTTAAGTGCGGTGGTGTCATAGCTCACAGCAACCTCAAATTCTTGGGTTCAAGTGATACTCTTGCCTCAGCCTCTTGAGTAGCAGGAGTACAGGAGCCCTCCACAATGCCTCGCTATTTTTTTAGAGATGAGGTCTCTTGCTCAGGCTGCTCTCGAACCTGTGAGCTCAGGCAATCCACCCATCTCAGCCTCCCAGGGTGCTAGGATTACAGGCCTGAGCCACTGTGCCTGGCTTCCATGGTAAAATTTCATTTATGAATTAGTCACAGTAAGAGATTAGCAACAGTAACTAATAATAAAACAATTATAACAATATACTGAAAAAATAGTTATGTGAGTGTGGCATCTCTTTCTCAAAATACTTTATTGTACCGTACTCATCCTTGTTCTTGTAATGATGTGCGGTGATAAAATGCCTATGTGATGAGCTGAAGGGAGGTGAGTGATGTAGGCTTTGGGATGTAATGTTAGGCTGCTGCGGACCTTCTGCTATGTCAGGAGAGGGATCCCCTGTAATGGGATGATTCTGAATCATCCAGCTATGACCGTGTTGGATGTCAGGAGAAGACAATGTCCATCACTAATGGCGGGGAGCTTATATAGTGTGGATGTGCCAGACAGAAGGATGATTCATGTCCTGAGTGGGATGGGACAGAGAGAGTGTTCATCATGCTGTTCAGAGTAGTGTGCAATGTAAAACTCGCAGATTGTGTATTTCTGGAATTTTCCATCTACTATTTTTGCACCTCAGTTGACCAAGGACAACTGAAACCATGGAAAGCAAAATTTAGGATAAGGAGGGAGACTACTGTAACTGCTGCCTCAGGCAAGTAAGATGAGAGGAGCTGAGATTAGATGGTATTGTGTTACTTCAATACTGGTTAGTGTTACCGCACGTGTAAGATTTCTTCCTTGGTGAAAAGTGAACCAGATAAAAATATCCCATCTCGTTGGAGGCACCCCATCAATCCTGCATATCAACTTTGCTTCCTTCCCATACTCAACTTGATGAGTTTTCCTTCTCAAACCTTCATCCAAATTTCTTGGCTTTCTTTACACAGAAGTTCAGCAGAGGCCTCTGCAGCACGCACTGCAGAGAAACACGAGCGCTTCCTCCACGCCCTCGCTAGGGCCGCGCTCCGCGTCTCCCAGACCGTGACCCACTGGGCAGACACTTTATTTTCTGGTTGGAATTTTCACTCCCCTCGGGATCCTTTCAGTTCAGAAAACCTTAAAGAATCATGCCAGCCAGAGGTCCCTTGGGTTATAAAATGTCGTTTTACTTGCCCAAATAAGGCAGATAAAAATCTATGTTAGGAAAGGACAGACATTTGAGGGCACATCCCGGCAACATTTTGCACAGTCCTTGCCATCCCCACAGCTGGTTGAACAGGTGAGTGAAAAAGCCGGGGCAGAGTGGGACTCACCCCTCAGCATTCCCTAGGGACAGAGGGCGACTTCCCTCTCCCGTTACATCTCCTATGCTGCCCCATACTCTGTGATCTATTCATCTTGTTCTCAGCGAGTGGCACTGAGCCCAGGGACCACACGTTTACGAGCCCTGAGGGAATCAATGTGTGTTCTCTTCCATAGATCATTCCATATTCTCTCTGCCTTGGAGATGATCCACAATTGGCTCCCAAATCCAGCCCCAGTAGGCCCGTTCATTCCACGGCCTCGACGTAATAATCTCCAAGGCACTCCCTAAGGATAGGCTTGCTGCGCATTCACTCCTAATTACCCCCAGCATCACAAGACACATTATCCAGGGTAACATGAAGTCCAGCACTGAAAACACTCATCACATAGACAGAATTTATACCAAAATATTGCTCCAACGCTGGTGTTATTTGAAAGTAGGAGACCTGGTAGAATTTAGTGAGAGCGAAGCTATATATAACTTGTTTGGATGGAGTTAACCTCTGTGTGGACTTCCTTAGGGATCTGTTGCATTTATCACACACCAAAGCTATTCATACCACGGCAGATTGTTGTAATATAACATACACATGCTGTCATCATCTTGCAATAATACAAAACCAAGATGTTAACTTGGACTAGCACAGACCCTTCATTTTGGCAGTTCCAGCTCAGTGCCCACTGAACTCGCGGTGCAAATCCACATATTATTTCTAGACTTTGATTCCCATTTCTGTCTACATGAGGCCAATGTCCACGAGAAAACTGAAAAGCTCTATTTAACATCTTGCTTTTTCAAAATATCCAGATGTTTGACTTCGTCCAGCAAAAGCATCTAAAATTTGTACTGCTTTTTTCCACCCCCCTCCATGTTTAACCTGTGTCTGGAAGCCTAAAAACCTATGTAAGACCTTTGGGCATTCAAAGCTCAGACTTGAGGCTTAAATTCGAAAATGACCATAAACAACTCCAAGGTGTGTGGGGCTGTATCTTTCTTTCCTGGGCTTTGCAGAGCAGTTTTATGAACCCAGAGATGAGAGGAACATAGCCATCCAGTAGGTCAGAAACAGTACCCTGAGAGCTCAGCAGCAAAGTTTGGCTATTATTGAATGCTAGGTGGCAAAGCCCTGTTCTCAGATGATTTTTGGTGCTTATCTTGTGCCATACACAGAGGAGGACATGAGGGAAACTCCTGGAGGGCATGGCTGACCAGTGGTTCAGATTCTCTTCCTCTGCCACCAATGTTATGAAGAGGAAGTGTGAGATCCCCACCCAGAGATCTGCTGTGTCTCTGTGATTAGACTCCACTGCAAGCCCATCTGTCTCCTTGCCACAGCCTCCTACTGTGAGGTCCTGTAACAGCCTCCTGCACTGCCTTACCTGGCATTCCCCACTCTGAACCTCACTTGCCCCCTCTGCAAAATGGGAAGGCATTTTCACAGGTTTGCCAAGGATTCAATGTAATCACTTATGTGAGGTGCTCAGCCTTCAACACGGTAAGTTCTCAGTAAACACCCAGTGCCATCCTTTATGAACTAGTCAGGGCCACAGCTTAGAAGTCAGACTGAGTCTCTACCTGGGTAACCTTGAGCAAATTAGGAGCCCACCACATAGAATGGTTAAGTGAGTTGGTCATGGAAGAACTTTGGGCAATGCCTGACACCTAACAAATACTAGATAAATGTCAGGCCATTTGGATTATTATCCTATAAAGTCCTCTGAGGAAGGCTTGCTCTCTCTTCTTTGCATGGCTCCCTCACGAGCAATGTTAGTTTGGCAAACCGAGTCCTTCCCGGATGACATCATTTGGCGCCTAGCTGTATCTTGTATTTTGAGTGTGGTTTTCACTTTGAAGAAAACCCATCACTCACCCTTCCAGTAGGTGACCAGATCTATTTGAAAGACTGATCTGCTGCTCATGGACTACGGATGAGATCATGTATGCTTTAAGACCCCCTCACCCGCCTTCAGAAATGAAGCAAACTTCCGCTCTGAATGACTAGCCTGGGTGCTGGGGAGTTTTCACTGGTCCTGAGGGAGCCCAGGCTCTGGCTGCTGCAGAGCAGAGGGAAGGCTGGACTTCGGGAAGACTCTACTGGACTCCCACGGACTGGCATTGTACCCAGGGCAAACCTCCTTTCTCCTGAAGTGTGGACCATGCTCCCTGCCCCAGTGAAGTTAATAAGTAAGAAAACACCCTTGAAGCCCCCAAAGATGCCACTAAATGGTAAGCCTTCTTCATTAATCTGTGAATCTTCATTTCCTCCCCCCCACTATTTGGATTCCAAGTGATTTACTGGTTGAGACAGAAATCATTTCCTAAGTTGCCAGGGAAGTAGTCTCATTTACTTTTATTTTTTTTTATTCTGTTTTTCTAATGTGTGTATTTTCTAACTGACAAATAAAATTATACATATTTATTATATACAATGTGATAGTTTGAAATATGTATACATTGAGGAATGTCTGAATTCAGCAAATTCACATGTGCATTACTTATTTTTTGTAGTGAGAACACGTAAAATCTATTTTCTTAGCATTTTTCAAGAATACAATACATCGTCTAACTGAAATTCCCCCTCCCCACTCCAGCCCCTGGTAGCCCCACCCTGCTCTCTACTTCTTTTGGGTTCTTATTTATTTTTTAAATTGAAGTATAATTCTGTATTCCTGTACCATAAATCTACCCTGCCCATCCTCAGCAGCCTGCTGGGACGCCCTGAACAAAGGTCTGTGCCCGAGTGGATGAAAACACCCGCTTGGAAGAAGTTGTGCCATTCATGGGGGCAGAAAGCGCTGGAAAAGAGATTGAGATTCTTCCGTGCTGGGACTCAACACACTCCTCCACCTCTGAGCTAAGAGGAGGAAGGGAGACCCCGTGTCCTGTCCTGCCGAGGGCCCTCTGCGTGCCTTTCTCCCTGCCTGGGGAGTCCCACTCTCGCAGGTACTAAAGCATCCTTCACTTTCTAATCACTGGTCTCCTGCTTAATCCCATGCCTGTTGTCTTTACCATGCTGAAAACTGAAGCGAGAAAAAGAGAAACCCTAGAAGTCAGCGCTCTTATCTTGGCAAAGCCCCAGCCCGGCAGAGACACCAGTGGGCAGCTAAGAAAATCAACAGCCCTCAGGTGGTCCTGCGGGGCTCTTTGTCAGCCTGGTGATGTCCCCAGCAGGACCCTCTCTGCCAGAGGGCAGCAGATGCAGGGGCACCCACCCACTATCCCCAAGGACAGGTGGGGAATCTGCTGCCTTCTGATTTTAAGATTTTTCCTTTTTTAACACCAAAGGAGGTAAGAAATGCTTCATCTTTCTCTGCTGCAACCCCTTTTAATAAAAGCATTAGTTCTGTAAAATTTGGGTTTAGTCAAAAGGCCACACTTAATGACTTAGAAGGCCACAGAGTCCCCATAATGCAGCAATTCTCTCCCACTGCCGGCACCTGCTATGCTATCTGACCTCACCTGGGCTCAAACAGGGACAATAGCCTTCTATTTGGTGTCTGAGCTTGTAGGCCCTATAGACACACTCCCACCTTGAACTACGACCTATGATTGCTTTTCTCAGAGGCTCCTGGGTTCCTCCCTGATTAAGGCCAAACACCTAACATGAGCAGAGCCCCAAACCTCTAGGACTTTAGCTTACCTACCAGTATCCTTCCAGCACTAATTGCACCCCAGAGATAAAATCTATCCCAAGGAGATGGGGCCGGTCCTAGCTCCCACCCCTGCCTCCACCAAGGGCTACGTGGCCACACAAGCTCAGAGTATGGGCTCCAGGATAACAAGCAATGTAGTAGGAAATGGAATTGCGCTCTCTTCCCGGGTATTCTAGAAAGAAGGGGGACTCAGGAGCATTGTTTTATCACAAAGCCAGGCCTGACCCTTAATATCCAGGGAAAGGCCAACCTTGGTGGTAACTCACCTAAAATTAAGTGTCCTGAGGAAACAATGTGGAAAATCACCATGGAGGCCAGGGGCCCACATTTGGTTAAGTGCAGGGAATAGATTTCCCCCGAGTTTGGCCCCATACCTCGGTGCCAACTTCTAACCCCAACTTTGCAGGGGAGCCCCCTGGGGAGTGTGGTGCCATACAGACCCATAAGAAGCCATGAGGGGTTGAGCTCAGAGTTAATGGAGGCCAAAAGCATGACCTACAGTCTCCTCTTTTTGATGGAATAATATATTTAAATCTATTTTATTATGTTCTTTTCTTCAAAAACCTCTTGTCTTCCTCATCTTATTAATGACCACTCTCTCTGGGCTCTCCTCCTATAATTTCCAGCTCTCCTCAGTCTTTTTCTTTAATGGAGACTTTGACTGAAATAACTGTAGATTCACGTGTGGTTGTAAGAAATATCATAGAGAGATCTTATATATTATTTACCCAATTTTCCCCAGTGATAACAATTTGCAAAACTATATAACACTATCACAAACATTATATTGACAATAATACAATTTTCAGTCTTATTCAGATTTCACCCATTTTTGCTTGTACTTTTTTTTTTTTTGAGACAGAGTTTCACTCAGTCACTCTGGGTAGCGTGCCATGGCATCATAGCTCACAGCAACCTCAACGTTTTAGGCTCAAGTGATTCTCTTGCCCCAGCCTCCCAAGTAGCTGGGACTACAAGTGCCCGTCACAATGCCTGGCTATTTTTTTACAGACGGGGTCTCACTCTTGCACAGACTGGTCTCATTAATCCATTCATAACCTAAACATCTTCCAAAAGGCCCCACCTCCCAACACTGCTGCATTGGGGATTACATTTCTAAGTATTTCAAAGGATAAATCCAACCCATGGCAAGAAACAATTAGGTCATGAGGTCAGGGCCCTTTTGAGTAAGATTAGTGCCCTGTGAGAAGAGGCCAGAGAACTCCCTTCTCCCATCTGCCATATGAGGCACAGGGAGAAGACAGCCATCTAGGAACCAGGAAGAAGGCCTTCTCCAGACATGGAATGTGCTAGTGTCTTGACTTGGGACTTTTCAGCCTCCCTAACGGTGAGAAGTAAATTTCTATGGTATTCTGCTATAACAGACCACATAGCTAAGACACTCAGCTTCTTAGATCTGTTGGCTATTATTTTTCAGCATTTATAATTTCCTTGAGTACTTTCAGCCACTCTCTTTCTGTACTCTTTTCATGAACGCTGATATACACATCCTGGGTTATTTATTATTGCCATGCAGGTCCTTTTAAGTTCTGGTGCTTTGTTTTGTTTGTTGTTATTTTAGTCTTTATCGTTTTAGTTGTTCAGACTGGGTCTACTGCGTCCTCAAGGCCACTCAGTTTATTCTTTGCCAACTCAACCAGTGAGCCCATCCAGTTAGTTTTTACTTTGCTTACTGGATTTTTCATTTCTGCAACTTCCATTTAGTTCTTATCACTTCTATATTTTTTTGCCAAAATTTTCTCTTTTTTAATTTGTTTCCAAAAAACTTGTAATCAATAGTATATTTTTATAATGGCCTTTTAAAATTTTTCAGCAGATGATTTTGACATCAGATTCATCTTGGTGTTGGTGTGCTATGATTGTCTTTCTCATTGCGATGGTTAATTTTATGCATCAATTTGGCCACAGTGCCTACTAGATGTGTGGCCAAACATTATCCTTCACATTTTGTGAGAGTGGGTTTAGATGAGATTAGCAATTAAACTAGTGGAATTTGACCTCCATAATGTGGTGGTCTTCCCCCAGTCATTAGAAAGACTGAATAGAACAAAAGCCTCACTTCTCACATGAGAGGGAATTCTCAAGGCAGGTGGTCCTCAGACCTGAGCCACAGCATCAGCTCTCCCCTGGACCTCCATCCTGCCAGCCCACCCTGCAGATTTTGAACTTGCCAGGCTCCACAAACACAATCACATGAGCCAATTTCTTAAAATAAGTCCCTTTCTTTATGTATAGCTACACACATAGCCTGTTGGTTTTGCTTCTCTGGAGAACCATTACTAATATATTAATTCAAATGGTAAGTTTCTTTGTTCTTTGATGATGGGTGATATTAGGAGGCTCTGGTCTTATTTAACTCTTTATTTTAGTAGGAAGTCACCTGCCTTAGTTTTAGTTAATAAGTACTGGCCAACTTTGGTGAACTGTGATTCCAATGACAGTCTAATACAGAGCTTTTGCTGTGTCATTGGTCTATTTGCTTATCTGGTGATTCTTGGGCCTTTGGTGGTGCTGCTTGCAGGACAAAGAGCTCCCACTAGATGAACACTTGTGATGGTGTCATCCTCTCTCTCTGTTGAGAAATGGGCAGGACTTCTTAGACCGAGTGTTTGTTTTGGTGCAACCTGCACCCACCTACTAGACACCACCTGCTCCCCAGGGCTGCTGCAGTGTCTCTGAGATTCTCAGGCCCGCAGGGACCAGGGTGCTCCCAGACTGACTGTGCAGGGCTGTTTGTTGCCTCTGGGTTCCCCTGTCCTCCCTGGGGTTTCCCAGTAGATATGAGAGTACTATGCCCAAACAAGGGTTCAAAGAGGCTTCTTTGGTTAGATGCCTATGGTAGTAGAAGCCTCCTACCATTGTATCTCAGCCACTCCTGTTTCCTGGATGGGGAAGGGGAGTCTCCTACCCACAGGGACATTCAGGTTTCCTGGACCAGGCTATTTGCTATTGCTTCACCTCTTAACAGTTTCCTTTGGTTACTTATGGATTTCAAGTAGAGGATTCTCAGGTTCATGCAGAAGAGGCATGTTTCCCTGGCCAGGCACTTGTGGTGGCAGGAGTTCTGCTGCTTCTGAGGAAATGAGAGTGGTTTCTAGGCCTGGCTGTTTGTTGTGATGGGATTCCTCTACCTGTGATCCCTGGCTGCTCTAACAGCTCATGTGGGAGAAGAATGTCTCAGCCCCACAGGGACAAAGAGTCTCTTTTGGCTGTCCCAGACATTACAGGGAGATTCCCCCTTGTCCACATTGCTCACACTGCCTAGCCCAGGAAGCCTCTCCAGTGGAGGCGAAAGTCTCAGGCCTGGGTGGGGGCATGGAGAGCTCTTCCCTTTGCTGTTTACTGGTATTGGGCCCCCCCAGCTGGTCATCATGTCACAGGAACCCTCCTCCAATCCTTCTGCTGCTGGGTGGGAATTAGGAAGTACCAGATATGTGTCTCTTTTTTCTACGGGGTGAAAAAATCTAAGACATCCTGCCACTGTGTTTTTCCTCTAGTCCTGGCACCTGAATTCAGTTCACCCTTTCTTACCACCTTGAAGAATTCCATTTTGGCTGCCTATTGTATTTTATCCAGGGTCTAGAGGTTTACCTAGGACAGAGGAACGGAGAGAGAGGAATCTGTATCAAAACATAAATACTCTCCTCAGTCTTCTTGACTCCCTCTTCTTAGTTCTTTCACTCTCCTTTGTTCTCTTCTGAAATATAATTTGCTTACTCTAAAAAACACCCATCTCAGTCTACAGTTTAGTTGGTTTTAGTATAGATCGTGCAAGAAACACCACTACTAATTTCAGAACAATATTTCATCACCCCCAAAAGAAATTCTGTATCTATCAGTGTCACTAGTCCTTATTCTTCATTCCTTTCTCTCTCTAGCACCTAGAAATCAGAAATCCACTTTTTGTCCCTAAAAATTTACCTATTTTGGACATTTCACATAAATGATATTATATTAAAAATGGTCTTTCATGACTGCCTTATTTCATTTTGCATAATATTTTTAAGGTTTCTCCATATCGTAGCATGTACACTTACTTCATTTCTATTTATGGGTGAATAATATTCCATTGAATACATTTACAGCTTTTATTTATTTACTCTTCTCTTGGTAGCTACTTAAGTTGCCCAAATTTATTTTTATTCTATTTATTCCTGTGATTCTTCCTTTGACCCATTGGCTGTTTAAGAATATTTGGTTAATTTTTACATATTGAGAAGGATTTCCCAATTTTTTTCTGTTATTCATTTTGATTTTATTCCAATGAGGTTGGAGAAAATGTTTTGTATGATTTCAAGTCTTTTAAATGTATTAAGACTGATTTTGTGGCCTACTAAATGATCTACATGATACTACTGTACAATAACTTATGCTCTTTTAGGAAGAATAAATCGTTGCTGTTGGGTAAAATATTCTATAGACATCTGTTAGTTCTGTTTGGTTTATAATATCATTCAACTCTTCTACTTCCTTGTTGAATTTCTCCCTAGTTCTCTCAATTATTGATATTGAAGTGGAGAAGTCTTCAACTATTATTGTTGAATAGTCAATTTTTCTCTTTTAATTCTGTTAGTTTTTCCTTCATATATTGTGGGTCTCTATTGTGAGGTGAATATATGTTCATAATCATTATATTTTGTTGATGGATTAATCCTGATATCATTACAAAATGTTGTCTGTAGCAAAAATTTTATATCATAAAGCTCCCTTTTGTTTACTTCTTGTATGTAGTATGACTTTTTGCATTTTTTACTTGTGTCTTTGAACATAAAGTACGTCTCTTGTATGCAATTTATACTTGGAACAGTTTCTAATCCATTCTTCTAATCTTTGTCTTTTGACTGGTGTATTTAATTCATTAATATTTAATACTATTATTGATAAAGTAGGATTTATGTCTGTCATTTCTGAGATTATGTCGCAAAGAAATCAGCAGTTTACAAATGGATAATTCATCATGTATCAAGGAATGAGACAATGTTGAAGATAAAACCTGAAGTGGTAGACCATCCATGTCAATTTTGAAGAAAAAATTAATCTTATTTGTGCCCTAATTGAAGAAGACCAATGCTTGACATCACAAACAATAGCCAATACCATGGACATGTATCTCAATTGATTCATCTTATACAATTCTGACTGAAATATTAAAGTTGAGCATATTTTCCATTTGATGCACCAAACCATGGCACCTGTATCAGCTGTGGATAGGAGCAGAGGTACAAGAAGAAATTTTAAACAAGTAGTCATAAATGCCTAGTATTATTGCTATAAAAATGTCTTAAACTTAATGGATTTTATGTTGAGAAATATTGTTTTTTATTTTTATCTTTTAATCCTTTTTTCTCATGAAGCATTTCTTCATCTTTATAGCAGGAGGAGAAACATGGCTTCACCAGTACAATTCTGAAAACAAAGCAATGGTTTCCTAGAGATGAAAGTGGTTCAGTTAATGAAAAAGAAGACCAGTCAAGAATAAAGGTCATGTCAACAGTTCAGGGTGGGGGAATGCTTAAAATATTTTGCTTGTTGACTCTCTGGAGAGCCAAAGACCAATAGCATCTGCTTAATTATGAGATGTGGTAAGAAGGGTCGCCAAAGCTTTAGCAGAAATATGCCTGGGAAATCTTCCCCAGAGAGTCCTCCTGCACCACCATGCTCCTGCTCACTTCTCCTCTCAGATAAGGGCATTTTGTGAGAGTTTCTACCTTAGAGTCCTGATTTGACTCCTTCTGACTTCTGCTCGTTTCCTAGTCTTAAAAAAAATCTTCCAAGAGCACCCCTACTTTTTTCTTTAGTTAATAATGTAAAAAAGAGTGCATTGATCAGGTGAAATTTCTAGGACCATCGGTTCTTTAGAAATGGATTAAATGGCTGATTCATCACTTATAAAAATGTCTCAAACTTGATGGAGTTTATTTTGAGAAATAGCTTATATTTTTAATTTTCATCTTTGAATTCCTTTTTCTCATGACTCTTTTGAAGTCCCCTCGCATATATAGATAGTAATTTCTATCTAGAAATATATGGATAGTAATTTCTTTCTCTTTATCAATAGTCTCCATTTGGTGAGGGATCATTATAAACACATAATACTTTTAATTTTTAGGATATTATATAAATACTTACATTTATGTTATATACGTATATTTATAACATAAAAATATTCATATTTATATTATAGTTACCTTTAAACATATTTATAATAACTGATTAAAAGTCTTTGTTTAGAAAATCCAAACTCTGTGAGCACTAAGGACAGTCTCTGCTGCCTGCTTTTATCCCCGTACATGTGGTATATGCATTTATGCTTCTTTCCATGTCCCATAGTTTTTCATTGAAACCTGGACATAGTAATTTATACGTTATAACAACTCTGGTTTCAGATTCCTCGCTCAGGATTTATTTTTCGTTGCTGGCTCGTTGGTGGTGTTTTTTCTTTTTGTTGATAATTTGTGTAGTGACTTTTCTTTTTCTTTTTTTTTTTTAATTATTTTTTATTGAGTCATAACTGTGTACAATAATTCAGTCTTGGAGTACAGTGTGCGGGCTTCCCATACAATCGGAGATATTTTTATCAACCTGATTAATATGACATTCATGATATTTCTGGATCAAGTTTGTAGAGTCTCTGTTCCTTGTGGTGTGCAGCTACTAAGTTCTCCTGCTACCTTTTTGTTAAGGTCTGATTTCTACTTTTAAGCCTGGGGTCATACCTGGGTCGGTATAATTGCATAATTTATCAGTCAACCAATGATTGGTGAGAAGGTCTCCTTAAATGCCTGGCCCATCTGTCTTCTATGCTTTGCCAAGGAGATCATCGTGAGAAGACAATCTGCAAACTTGAGGCAATGTTCACTTTCTGCTCGGGGTCGGCCAGAGGTGGGTGACGGGTTAGGGGTGACTTCTCCTCTCCCAAATCTTTCCTGTCCATGTACATAGCCATGTGTGCAGCTTTTAGAGCCCCTGGAATATAACAGAGCTTCTCCAAGTTTCCTATGGTAGTTTAGTTGTCCAGGACTTCCTCTTAAATTCCCAGTAAGACTTTAGCTTGCCCTAAATAAAATCGCAGCTTTAGGCAGCTGAGATATTGCCAGCAGTTTGCTGCTGGTTCAGTACAGTCCTGGGAGTAGCTTTCCTCCCCCGCCTGCCCTGCTTCTCCAGCTGAGCTCTGAGCTGCCACACTCTGAGAATAGAGACTTCCCAGGGAGCTGCAAGTTCTACTGGACAAAATATTGACTGGCCTCCAGGTAGTGCTTCTCTCAGGACTTTTCCTCCCCACCCATCTGCTAAACGTGGACTTGCTTTGGGTCCCATCCCAGAATGACTTTTCTTCTCTCTGGACCTGGTCTCGGCACTCACTTCTCCGCCCCCACTTGTGGATCAGGTATGTGACTTTGAAATATAAGTCTGCCTCCCGGCGCGTGCGGGATTCAAACTCTCAACTGGAATGCTCCTCGTGAGTGTTTCTTTGGCAACAAAAACAACCTTTCTAAAGCTGAACTCGCTCTTTTCCCTGCCCTTCCTCCTTCAAATGGTGCACCCTCCTATTTTCTATAATAATAATGGAGCTCCCCTGCACTCTCCTCCCACATCGCTGCACCCATGTCCACATGGTCCGAGGCCCAAGCAGCTTGCCCCACCCCCAGCTCTCTCCCACGCTGCCTTTCCTCTCAATCCTTCCTCCCACCGCGTAGCCTATGCAGCTTGCCTCGGTTTCCCAGGCTGCAGTAAAGACACCCTGGCACATGAGTCTGTGTTACCCTAGGATTAGCCCACCCCGATTGCAGTAAAGACACCCTGGCACATGATTCTGTGTTACCCCAGGATTAGCCCACCCCGATTGCTAATGCATCTCCTGCCCCAGAACATAATCTCCGGGGAACAGCCAGGTCTTGTTATTTGTCCTCATTCCCCTAGCTACAGAGTTCCTTAGGCGCTCAACAAATACAGATTGAATATATAAATATTTGTTGCAGCAATCTGAAGTTCTAATGATGCTCAAGTAACACTGTGTGCTTGGGTTATCGGGGGGGGGGGGAATAGGTGATAGCTCATAAAAACAAGGAGAGGTACTGAAAATGCCTGGACGTGAAACAAACGTGGAATGCTGGAGGTGTCACCAAGCTTGCATGAAGGATAGAGACGTGAGAACGCCAGGAGAAGCCAGGAGGTCGTTCTTCACTCTGCAGAGTAATTCGTGGTTCAGCTGTAATTTAAGGAAGATGTGAGTACACAGCTCAGGACACCATCTTTGTGGACTCTAAATCTTTGTTACTTGGCTAGAAAACCCACAGAGAGTTGACCTCTGTTTTCCTGAGATTAGAAATGTGAAGAAAAAAAAAAAAGAAAGAAAGAAATGTGTTTTTTCCAGTTACTGGAAGTATTATTTTTAGCAAGATTGAAGCAAACTCTGCCTTAAGTATACCCCCTAAAATGTAACCTTGACCAAGACCAATAAGAACTTTACATTTGGATTTAAATTGAAGTCATTGGAAATTAAAAGTTTGAAAATGCAAACACCTTTAGAAGGCATCTATCTCCAAATCTGGAATTTGCAGGCAGACTTTCTCCCAAGCTTGTGGCCCTCATGCTTTCTACTGAGGCCTGGAAGGAATGCATTCATTTATCCCACGGTACTGGATTGGATGGCTACACACACACACACCCAAAAATCATGCCCACCTTAAGAAATAGAGCATCACCCTTATCTTTGAAGATCCTGGGTATACCTCCTCTATCACCAGAAGACCTATTTTAAAGGAAGAAACCTCCATAGTAGTGCTGGCTATGGGAAGGTTCCACTGTGACTCCACTCTGTCCTCGGAATTCAAAAGGCCCTTCTAGTCCGTGCTCTCTGTGTACCACTGTCCGGAGTGCAAGCAAATGACCTGGCCTGGGCCGATCAGTTACTCCCATTTACGACTACTTTGAATTTAGAAAGAGTGGCACAAACATTTAGGGACACTTGAGAAAATATCCAAGACAACCAAAGGCCCAGCGGTAGCATCCACAAACGGTGCCCTTGGCACGTCCAGAGTGCTCTTCCCCTGGCCTGACCTCCCCAGGGCCATTCCGGTCTTGAGGGCCAGCCTGCCCGGGAATCCTGGGAGTATCCCTATACACATTCATTAGTCTCCTTTGCTGCTTAAAGCTTGCTTACTTGTTTGCTTGAGCTTATTAAACCTCTGCTCCTGTGTCTTCTTGTAGAAAACATCCACTGCAACGTGGCCACCCCTGTCTGACTCTTCTCTGAGCTCCAGCTCCTGGATTCAGCCCTGGAGCAGCTCAGAATCAGAACCAGGATGTATCTATTGACTAAATGAAGCCTCAGGGTAAAAAGGGGAAAAAAAAAATATCTTGGGACTTAGACCTAGGGGATTTGGGAGAAAACTTTCCTGGTTCCAGGAACCCTGCCTGTCAGGGGAGACGCCATTGTGTCTGTTCATTTGGATTCTCTGGCACAAAGCAAGGAACACGAGTCGCTCGTCCTTTTCCTCGGTAATGCTGAACAGCTGCTCCGAAGTGAGCACCAGATGAAGTGCCAGTAACCTCCCTGTCTAAGTTAAATGCAATAAAGATGACTTTCCCTTTCACAAAGCGTGGTCAGGAAGCACGCCAGAGGATCCTCCTCCTCTCCCTGCTCTGGCAACTTTCTGGCATCTCAGGCGTGGCAGCGCAAGGGCAAGCGTTGCCCGGGGACGCCAGCCTCGGCCAGGCAGCTGCCGACCAGCTTCCCTCCAGAGCCGCGAGGTTGGTTGCTGTGGGATGTCAAGTTGTCTGCCCCTCTGCAGAGGCAGGCAGGTCCGCCCCGCCCATCAGTCCTTCCAGAAGCATTCACTGCGGGCTGAGGCTGGGCTGGGCTCTGCAGTCGAATCAGGAGACAGACACCAGACATGAGAACACATTTGCCCAACAGATGGCCCAGGCTTCTCCCTGCAGCTTGCACTGAGCGCCAGGGGGCTCAGTGAAGGTGTCGGAGGGGGTCAGAGAAGATGCACCCCGATGTCCGTGGAGCTAGGACTTGCTGTCAGAGTGCAGTTTGCCCGTGGGAAGTGTGGGATGGACTCCTTGGACTGAGAAACCACATGAGCCAGAGCAGAAAGCCTGCAGGTAAAAGGAGCTGGGGATGGGAGGCCAGAATTGCTAAGTGTCCTGCAGCAAGCCTCCTCGAGACGGCCAGAAGTGGCCTTCCTTTCTGGTGGGATCTGGAGGACCCAGGCTGAGTACCCACTTGGAAACATTGGAGAGTCTTCTACACGGGAGCCACAATCCCTCTGGAGACTTCCCACCAGTCTGCACACAGGCTCTTTCTTCCTTTCTAGGGCCAGGGCAGGAGATGTGAATGCCCAGCAAAGGACTCAGCAAGCATTGTGGCCTTCAGCCTGGCCACATGTACCTCTGTCCATTTCTTCATCATTGAGCACTTACAGTGAACTGTGTCAAGGCAGGTGGTCCAAAAGGAACTACAACATTTTCTTTACAGGAATAGGATTAAATACTATGCAACCACTAAAAGTGATACAGAAAGAACACCTAATGATTTGGATAAGAACATAGTACACAGCCACTATGTTCATATTTGTATATAAATATGTAATTTTTATACATATGTAAATTTTATACATTTTTATAAATATGTAATTTTTTTTATATATAGAAAAGAATGCTATTTTCTGTAAGGGAAAAACTTCTTACCTACAAATGTAAGTAGACTGGAAGGGTATGTGAATAATATGGACCCATACACACGTGTACACATCTGTCATGTATATATATATATATATTCTCTCTGGTGGGATTATAGGTGACCTATAATTTCTTTATTACTCTTTATTTTTCATATTTTCTACAACACATATGTATATCAGTTTGCAATGGACAAAATAATGAGTGAAAAATTTAAAATAAAGACGCAGCCCTTGTGGTCCCAGATTTCATAAGACAGTGCAGAACTTAGGTGTGCCCACACAGAAGTGGGTTGCTAGCCAACGTTAAGAGACGCTTGATCCTATGAGCTCATCGTTGACTGGCGGTTTAACGCGGGAACGATCCACATTACCGGGTAACTCGTGACCAGTCAGCACTGTGTTAAAATCATTTATTTTAGCAGGTGGTCACCCTGCTTAGTTGTAGTACACGGGAACTGGCCTATTTTGTGGGCTGTGGTTCCAATGACGGTTTAATTTTCAAGGCTTTTGCCACATCATTGTGGTCTGCTCATTCATCCGTTGCCTCTGGGGCTGCCCTGGTGTCTCTAGTGGGAGAAGAGTGTCTCAGCTCCATGGGGTTTCTCAGTCTGAGGGGTCCACCCCACGTTTCCCCACATATTCCAGGGTGTGCCACTTATTGTGGGGACATTCCCTTTGCCCACGCAGCCTGAAGTCTCAGGCCTGGCGTTGAGGGTGGAGAGCGCGTCCCTTTGCTGTTTATTGGCAGTGGAGCCCTGGATGATCACCTAGCAGGTCACCTTGTCACAGGACCCCTCCTCCACTCCTAGGGGAGGAGCCTACCTGGGCGACTTCTGTTGCTGGGCGGGGGGAGAGAGGCACTAGGTGTGGCCCCTTTCTGCTGTTGTGTGAGACCCAAGACAGGGCAGCCGTGTTCTTCCCCCAGTCCCGGGGTCTCGAGATGAGACTGCTCTCATTCTTCCGGCCACCTCTCATACGGCTCCACGTCCTGTTATTTCCCAGGCCTGCTGCTGTACTGGTGCCGAGATCAGGGAGAAACAGATTTACAACGTCTTCTCTGGTCTGGGAGAGCTCATCTTGGTCTTCTTCATTTTCTTCTTTTTCTCCATACACTCCTTTTGTACATTTTCCACTGAAGAGCACTTTATTTTCTATAAGATTCATTCACGTAGGATGCACAGTAAGTGCTTTTGAATTCAGTACCAGGTTGTACAACCACCACCACTCTTTAACAGCAGAACGTTTTCATCACCCCAAGAAGCAGCCGTGTGCCCCTGTATTCATTAGTAGCCATTCGTCCTCATGTCTTCCCACAGTCCTGGTGATCCCTAATTTTTCTGTCTCTGCAAATTTGCCTTTTCTGGATATTATACATTCACGGGTTATACAACACATGTTCCTTCACAGCTGGCTTCCTTCACGATGTCCTCCAGGTCCCCCGACGTTGCAGAATGTGTCAGTACTTCACCCCTTTTATGGCTGAGTCATAGTCCATCAAATAGGTACACTAATCTATTTATCACCTAATAAGTGTTTACGGTGTGTCTACGTTTCGGGTGTCGTGAGTAACGCTGCTATAAGTGCTTGCTCGTGTCCATGCTTTTATGTCGATGTATTTTTATTTCTCTTGGGCATTGCCTGGGAGTGAAATTGCCGGCTCAGATGGAATCCAGCACCGATTCATGCTACCACATGGACGAGGAGCCTTGGAAACATACCAGGTGAAAGAAGCCCACCACAGAGGGCCACACTGTGTTTGACTCCCTTTATGAGAAATGTCCTCACTTGGCAAATCCATAGACACAGAAGGCGACGGCCTGGGGATGGGACCAGGCTCCGGGATGGGGAGCGAGTGCTAATGTACCCGGGGCTCTTTGGGGGGTCGTGAAAGTGTGCTCCAACTGCTGGTCGTCATGGTTGCACAAACTGCGAATAGACTAATACCCACTGAATTGTGTACTTTAAATAGGTGAATTGTACGGTATGTGAATTGTATCTCAATAAGGCTGTTATTTTAGAAAACAGTTGGTGTGGGAAGACAGGGCTGGGCCTGGGTTTGCTTCCCCAGGGTGAGATGTTATTGTCCCTGAGAGCCTCAGAGCTCCGGCCTCACTGCCTCTTTTGACCAGGGCTGCCATAAATCACAGGCCTAGGAATGGCTCTGTAAACACCACCCAGCCAGCCTCGGGGATTCTGCATCCTTCCACAAAGATTAGCTGTGATTATTGCTTTATTGATCCTCTGATACCTTCCAGGTATTGAGTTGCTTGGAACTTTCCTATTTGCCCCATAAGTCTCTATGCAAGTCAGCCGGCTCCACTTCCCAGCCCAGCATTCCCAACGACCCCAGTCTTCCTGCTATAAATGTCAGAGATGATAAACTGGGGGAAAATCTCCTGTAGGAAATGGTGGAAACCCTATCTCTGGAAGGGAGGAAAACAAGACCAGACAGAACCCTGGGGAATTCACCAGTCCTGCCCCACACACAGGTGCCCAGGTGGGGGAGAAGGACGGCAAGAAGGGAGGTTGTTGGGGGCTTGCTTTTCTAAAACCCGCTGTCCTGGTGGCATGCACTCATGGTGTGATAAAAACAGCAGGGGCCAAGTGAAAGATTTTATCATGATTTAAAGGTTCAGAAGAGATGTTTGCCTCCTTTATAGAGAGACTGCTGGTCACACTGACCGAATGCAATGCCCGCCTGGGGGAGAGGACAGAGTGGGGTCTTGGAAACTCGCAGAGCCTGCCGGGGTGGGTGTGTGCATGTGCTGCTGCCCATGTCGCGGCCCCTTCAGGTGGAGCGTGTCAGCAATGTCTTCTTTTTTAATACATCAGTTTAAAAGAACAACTTGCTGCAGAAATCAAAAGTGCGTGGTCCTGGTTCTCCTTTCCAATGGGGATTTGTAACCCTTTGATTTCACTGTCTCTGTTTGCCAATCTCACGAGGCTGAATTGAAAGGGTTCTAGAGAACGTTTTAGAAACTTGAAAGCGTGAGAGAAAGACGGACATCATGCCTTCTATCTTTGGGTATTTTTACTCAGGGCCACCTGAGGACACAGCAGGACAGTGACAAGGCAGTTGCATCCTCCATCCTCCCGAGAGGAGCAGACCAGCCCTGTGGGCAGCACCCCCTTCTCTTGGCCCCGACTTCCCAGAAGCCCCACATTCAGATCCCTGTTTTCCTAGGAATTGCTCTTGTCAGGCAGAATGTAACAGTCGTCTGAATCCCCCAGGTGCCTACTTGCTCATTTGCTGACTTGATAGAAGTGGTGAAGTTGGGAAGGCGGAGGAGAGCACCAAAGGGTCCAGAGGGAGAAACTGAGGCTTGGAGAAGCTTGGGGTGACTCTGCATGTCTCCCATAACCTGACGTCACAGGGAAGGCCTCCATTGGAGGCTTGTCCAAGAGGCCCCGACTCCTGTGCCCCCAGTGCTAAAGCTGTCACCCACACCACACTGCGCTGGGGCTCTGAGCACTTCTGTCCCAGCCTTCTCCGCAGGCCACAGGTCCCACGCCCCTGGGCTCTCCACAATTGTGCGACTCACAAGCCAGGCACCCCGTGGTCTGGGAGATCCTCATCCTCATCCCAATTGCCCACTGAGGGAGCATTAATCACACCCCCTGAGTGCTGCAAGAGCCAGGTATCAGGCAAGGGAATCGACTGGGTGGGATTGGGACATGCCGGTGACATGCACCCCGACACCGGGACACTCTTCTTTAGAGACCCCTATCATTTGGGAGGAACGCGTGCCTCTTTTAATGTCTCTTTTTCAGTAGAAACATTAATACAGAGAAATCGTTCTTTTCTAAAAGGGAAAAGAACAATGCAAGGATGATGATGAATGAGCGACAGCCCTCCTCTCCTTTTCTGGGGACATGGTGAGGGGAACTGCGGTGAGGCCAAGGGGGCCCATCAGGGGTGTCTCTCACCTCTGTACCCTTTTTCCCACACACTGCGAGGCTCACCCAGTTTTGTATGATGTTCTGATGGTCCAAGGGAACCTGAAAATGGGTGCTTTTGCGTGCCACCTGCCACCATTCCTATATGGTGCAAATCTCGTTTTCTCCTGAAACTGCATGGGGACCAAATATGCAAAACACATTGCTGGCCAAGTTTGGCGTGTGAGTGTGGACATCTGTCTGCCTTAGGTTTTATATCACATTGGCTGTGAAGGTTACATTGGCCTTGGAAGGTTACACTGGCTCTCAGACAGTAGGCTTGTGTACCCCCTGAAACATGTCTCAATACGCAGTAGAGCACAGGGAGGCTCCCGAATCTCACCCCACGGGGAGCACTCGGGGGTCGTCACCCCACCTCTCTCTCACCCACCCCGAGAAGCAGCCACTATGCCCTGATTCACTTTTTCTGATAAAATAAAACTAAATTAGTTGATCACACTTCTTTAAACTTTTGGTTTCACGATAAGAAGAAAATAAAAGGCCCTCATCCTCAAAGACCCAGCAATGATTTAATGGGTTTTATTCAACTGTCCCGCCCCATTAAGTTGGCGATGTAGCTTTCTTAACAAACATTGGTATCCGTTAATGGGAAGTTCAGACTCAGCCCCTGAGAATCCCAAGTTCGGAGGCTTATGTCTTAACGTAAACAGGCTGTGGACTTGTGGCTAAGACAGGTAAAGTAATGGCACACAGACCATGATGAAATGAAAACTAATCCGAGGAGAACAATTTTCTGGATTTTCTGGAAAAGCCCTGTGAATCCTGGAGGAAATGATATCACACTCCAGCCTCGTGGCCTCTGTCCACGCAGGGCAGCTGAGCATGCTCCGGGGTGGTGAGTTCCGAGCACGCTGCCTGCTCCATCAGCTGCCGGCGCCTGCTGACCCCCAGCGACCCGGCCAGCGTGCTGGATTTTCCAACCACAACCTTCTCTTTTTCTTGTTTATCACCCAGCCCTATTTGGGGGAATATCTTAAGCGCTTCTCCACAACTATATTTTTGAGTCCTTGCTCACATCATCACAGAATTAAGTTTAAGGAAAAAAAGAAAAGAAAAGAAAGGAATTGAGGAAATTAGGACAACTGTTCAATTTGTTCCAAAAAGAAATTGAACAAATTCATGGCTTCTTTCTTCATTCCTTTCCCCACATGGCAGCCAGAGTGGTGCAGTTCAAAGCCAAAGATTCTCCCCAAACTCTGCTAAAGTCCTGCAGTGGCTCCCTATTTCTCTGATGACAAGCAAAGTCCTTCAAATGTGCTTTGTGCATCTACAATTCCCTCCTTCCACTGACATCTGTGGCCTCATCTCCTCCTCTCTCCATCCCTCATGTGCTCAGTCAGCCACACTGACAGCCACGCAGGCCTCAGGGCCTTTGCACTTGCCTGCCACCCCTTCCCCAGACAGCCACACATCTGGCTCCCTCGTTTTATTCAGGTGTTCACTCAGATGCCACCTAGCTGAGGCCTTCCCCGTCCACGCCATCTAAAACTGCAATTCAGTCTCTGTCAACTCCTGCTCGCTGCCTCCCTGATCTCCTTGGCCCCTGTAACCCGGCAGGCTGTCTATTTTACGCACCACCTTGTTTTTTAACTGCTTCCTGCCAGAAAGAAACTTCCCTGAGAACAAAGATTTTGGTTTCATGCCTGGCTCATGGTAGATGCTCAAAAAACGTTGACATTTTTATTCCTTTTGAAAAAACTAACAGACACTGTACAGAAAAGTGCCCGTAAACCACAGGACAACCCCAAGGAGCTGCGTTGGAGAGAGAGCTGCTCCTCCTGCCCTTTGCTCCATGATGGCCCAAGCAGCTCAGGGCCCTCTGCAAAATGGGTACGACTATACCTGTGTTACCTCCCAGGGTGTTTGGAGATATCATTGAAAGAACAGATTCTATGTGCTTTGAAAGGCTGACAAGCTCTGTAGCCTTGTCTCCCAGCCTGGGCACCAGGAACATTCAAGGTAGCTCCTTCTTGGCTGTGAGGTTGGGAGGTTGGGGCTGCGCATTGTAGGATGTTAAGCAGTATTCATGGCCTGGGTGCACTGGGCACCAATATCATCCCCCCAAATTGTGACAACCCAAAATGCCTTTAGATATCACAACTGTCCCTAAGGCAGGGGCAAAATGGCCCCTACTTGAGGACAACAGCTCTATGAGAATTTTTGGTTGTAGTAAAGACTATATCACATTTATCATGTTAATTCTCTAACTAGTCTGCTTTTCATTGGAATACAAAATTCACCTTGATTGCTTCTTTCATTGCTTAAGTCTTACTTATTCATATGACAATGAACAAGAAATTCACGTGTACTCGGCAGAACCTGGTGACTAAGGCACTGGGGTCTCAATTTCAGAAACTTCAATGGGATCCCCAAAGCACAGGGGAGTCTGTACAAAGTTTCCAAGAAGTATCTGGCAGTTAAGTCATTGGGCAAGAAACCTTTTCAGCCTCCACTGCCAGATCCCCTAGGTAAAGCTCCAGGGCATCTGGAGGAGGCAGCCCTGAACTTAGACTAGTGGGTAAGTGATCACGGGAAACTTAATCTAAGCAGGAGCTTTGGGAAAGAGCTACACAGGGGGCATCTCTGGGGCTCCTACCAAGGAGCCTCTCCTCAAGCATATATCAGGCTCAAGGGTAATAACTAGGTCCCAAATTTTAACACACTGCACTCAAATGTAAAGCGACTGTGTTTTTCCATTTAAATTTCCCTGCAGCAAAAAAATAGCCGGCATTCTGGCAGGCGCCTATAGTCCCAGCTACTTAGGAGGCTGAAGAGAATCACCTAAGTCCAGGAGTTGGAGGTTGCTGTGAGCTGTGATAACACAGCACTCTACCATGGGTGATAAAGTAAGACTCTGTCTCAATCAATCAATCAATTAATCAAAATAAATAAATAAAACTAGAGATGATGGTGATATAAAAGCCATCTCTGAGCTTTGTATATAAACACACCTTGGTAGAAGCCCAAGAACAAACAAATGAAAAATGTAAACCATTTGTATAGTAAAATTATAAACATTGTTTCAGTGAATAGATAATTTCTCGGGATGATTACTTGCATAGGGGTTTGAAAGGCATAATTTCTGTGTTGTAGTTCATTTTCAACCCCTCCTAAATGATTAATCTCTTAAATAATTTGAGGCTAGGTCTATCACATCTTAAATGATAATAATTCTTAGCAACTATGTATAAAGTTCTATGCATGTTCATTTCAACGTCACAGAAAAATATACTGTATAATAAAAATATGATCACAAATTTCTGTCCTCTAAAAAAAATAAAAAATAAAAAAAATAAATAAATTTCCCTGCAGCTGTGTTAGTCTTCTTCATGAACCCCACCTTCTGGGGACTGGGGTCGGGGGCCAGGGCAGGTGACTGTGACCTTCCATCAGCTCCATTCACAATGCGTTTCTGGCAGGAATCATCTCTTTGGATAAACAGTCAGTTCCAAATTCAGCTCTCCATTGAAGTCCTTGTTCTTACCCTCTTTCTCTAAGTGGTGGTCTGGGTGTGAGTCCTGGGCATGAGGGGACTGGCAGCTGGGTGATGGTCAGTGTGCAACTAGTCTGCAGGGGTGACACTGAGGCACTCGGGGTGTCGGCTGCCCTCATGTCATCCAGAGCTGCTGTCACCGGCCCTGCTGGGCCACTGGCCTTTGTCACCTCCAGTGCTCATCCCTTCCAGATCCTAGATCATTGCTGCTCCACATCGTACTTAAAGTGCTCTTATCTGGCAAGGGGGGGTCCCAGCCTCATGCATGTCTGGCCTTAAATGCAGAGGCCTGGAGGACTGCTCAGACCTGGCCTTCTAGACACCTCTCAGGCCTGCACCGAGCTACGGTGAGGCTTCTCTCATGAGCCTGGAGCCTATGGATTCATTCAAAACATACGTGTTCTGTGCCAGGCACTGTTGTTGGCGCTGGAGATGGAGCAGCAAACAAAACACAGACCCCAGTCCAGTGGGAGCAAAAAGACACTAAGTCCACAAGCAGAATGCACAGTGTGTCGGGGCTGATGGACGCTGTGAGGGAAAGCACAGCCCTGAAGAGCAACGGAGAGCATTGAAGGGGAAGGTGCTATTTCAGAGGGACGCTTTCTCTTATATTCGAAAAGATTTGAATGGGAACCTGGAATTGGTAGGAGGTGAGTCGTGAGAATACCTGGTCAAAGAATCTTCCAGACAAACAGAATAGTATGTGCAGAAGTCCTGAGGCCAGAGCATGGCTGGTGTGTTTGCAAAACAATATGAAGCCCAGGAAGTTAGAGAAAGCTTTAGCAGCCTCCGGGAGGTGGAGATACGGGAGGCTCCTAACTCTCCCCCGTCCCGCTCCTGACTATTCTTGAACTTGAGGACCAGCCTCATGGTGACAGCAGCTGTGGCGCCTCTTTGTCCTCCCCGTCTCAGTGGTTCTAACCTTCCTCATGCCGCGACCCTTTAATACAGTTCCTCTGGTTTGCAACCCACAGATTGAGAACCACTGCTCTATATCCTGTCCGTTCCTTGCCAACTCTTGGCCCAGGCCCAGGCAGTCAGTACCTTTGTTCACAAGAATCATGAAAGACACACACAGAATTGTTCCCCAGTATGGTAAGGGAGAACTCAGGCTGAGATGTTGGTGGAAGTTTAGGCATTGGCCATCCCAGAGCTTTTGTTGTTGGTAAGAAAAAATGAAAATTATAAAGCTGAAGTCCCCCCAAATGTCCCCTGATTGGAGAATTCCCTCACTTTATATCGTGAGTTTTCTATCTCTCTAATAAAATTCTATAATCAGAGCCTTGGAAAGCCTCAGTCTTTATGTCTAAAATTGGCAGCTCGGGAATTAAAAAAATTCCTCTTTCTTCTCTTAGAAAGCCTTGCTTTGTCTCTGCTGGTCAACAAGGAACTTTTGTGAGAAGCAGAAAGTTATGGGGCCCACTCTCAGAGGATGTGGCCAAACACCATGACACACAGCTTGGCAAGCCAGCCCTGGCCTGTCCCTTCCCCACACCCCTCAGTGAGGAATCCTATAGCCTGTCCTAGATGAAGGCCCAACGGGCTGTCAAGATTACTGCACCCGTAAAGAGCAGAGAAAGTCAGCTTTGGGACAAACATTGATCAATGACCTATGAGTCAAGAAAAACTAGAACTAAACTTCTCTGGGATAACATGTTTCACAGTCCAGCCTTGGAAGGAGCAGACACCTGGAGAGTGAGATTGAAGGGAGGGATGAAAATATTATTTCCATCCCAGCATTTCCAGAAGAGCCCGCAGGATCCATTTCTTTCTTCAGAATAGCTTTCTCCTTTGTCTATTCCCTCACGACCAGGCCCAATCTGAATATCTGTACCCTGTTCCCAGAAGTTACTGTTGGAAGAAATAATGAACATGGAGGGACAGATGTGCATGGAGACTTCTAGAATCCGGGCTCGGGTAAAGGAGGGCAGCATGGGGAGAGGATTATGACATAATTAGTTGACATTTGATAAAGGCACTTTGTATCACAAACCACAAAGGGGCTCAGATCTGAGATTTTACCCAACTTACAAAGTAACAAGTTAGTCTTAGCCTGTCACGGTTTCATTGGTGATGGCATAAGATATGAGACTCCCAGGTCAGAGGAGAAAGAGTTTATTACTCACAGCACGGCAAGCAGCATAAGCATCAGCATATTGGCATCAATTCCCCTTGTTCCCCAAGATCCCATAGAGGTGACACAGAGGGACCAAGTGGGTACTGCACATATGGTGAATTTGCATCACAGCTGAGAAATACTGAGTATAGGAGTCTGAGTATTTCATAACATGTAGTCAATAAACCTGCCTAACCTTTGCCCCAGAGGGAGATATTATTTTTATTTTACTGGACAGTAAAAAAGCCTGCCCTTTGCTCTGGAGAGACACACCCTCTTCCAAGGCTCCTTTCTATGTCAAAACGGTCTTATAAAGACAGTCTGGAATAAAGGCAGTCAGTACCTTGGTTCACAAGGATCATGAAAGACACACACAGAATTGTTCCCCAACATGGTAAGGGAGAACTCAGTCTGAGATGTTGGTGGAAATTTAGGCATTGGTCATCCCAGAGCTTTTGTTGTGGGTAAGAAAAAATGAAAATTATAAAGCTGAAGTCCCCCCTTATGTCACCAGAAGATGACCCTGGCCTTTTTATCTCTGATATTGTCTCATAAACAAACAGAAATGGGTTCACATACAAAACACAGGCAGGAATGAAGAGTTCAAAACTCGAGCCCCTCACCCCCCATGGGCACTTCTGTAGGGAGCTTTTTGTCCTGGCTGGTGGGGACAGCAAACAGCTCCATCCATCACCGATGACAGCTCCCGGCAACCGCCAGCAAGTTGCAGCCTCTGGAGCCACATCTCCAGGCAGAGACCAGTGATTATGTGTTTAGATTCAAATAAACCTTTAAAATGGCCTTGAGAGAGTTCCCAGTAGTCTAGGAGACCAAGTAAGCATCAATAATATCATATGAACTAAAACTGCACAGACAGAAATTTGTCAGTTCTACGGATAGAATTGTTTTGACAACAAAATTTAGTATATTTTTCTTACGGCTTCCTCTGCTTCTGTAAGAATACAAATTATTCACTAATCCATTAAGTTAAATTTCTTAGAAAAAATAGTGCAGCATTTGCTATGTCAAGTTGGTCTTGACTGAGTACTGGGGATACACAGATTCGTAAGTGTCCATCCATCTCTTCAAGAAGCTCAGAGTCAATTGGTGCGATCACACCCACGGTGCATCTTAGAAGGATACAGGTGAGACTTACTAAATACAGAATACAAATGTCTTCATACAGTGATTAAGAAAATTCCATGAAGGCTATGTTAAAACAGTTTGATGAAAATATTTCAGATTGTATATGAAGTCAGCACATTGTACCCCATGATTGCACTAATGTACACAACTATGATTTAATAAAAGTAAAAAAAAAGAAGAAGAAGAAGAAGAAGCTCAGAGTCTTCTGGACAACAAAGTCACTGAAGGAACCATCAGAGGAGAAAAGACAGTGCCAGGATCACGTGGGAGTCAGCGCCTGACTCACAGGAACAGGAAAAATCCCTTCACCCTTGCTCACCCCCCTCGCTGCCTCCTCCTTTTCAGTTTCTGATTGGGCTTCATCCTGCTTGGGCTGTAGAAATTTTTAGGATGAACTGGCCAAAAAATATGAAAATTGAGACTATTTGGCCTACTAGAGTGCTAAACACAGATTGAGCAAGTGTTCAGATAAACCTACCGATATATACGATGGGTTGAGAGGCTGGAGGAAGGGATGAATGAGCATGTAAAAATGTAAATTCCTGCAACACATAAAAAAAGGAAAGGTAAACTGTGGTAACTAATAGCCACCCGTTAGTATGGCTATTATTAAGAAGCAAAAAAAGTAAGAAGTGTTGGTGAGGCTGTGGATACACTGGAACACTTGTGTGTTGGGAAAGTGGGGATGTGAATTGCTGTAATTGCAAAACAGCATCTTGACTCCTCCAAAAATAAAACAAAACTAGAATTAGCGTATGATCGAGCAATGCCACTTGTGGGTGCGTACCCAGAAGAATCGAAAGCAAGCAAGGACTTGAACAGGTAATATGCACACCCACATTCAGAGCAGCATTATTCATAATAGCCAAAAAGGGAAGAAGCACCACAAGTGTTCATCAGCAAATGAACGGATTAATACAATGTGGTGTAGACACACAAGGGAGTATTACTCAGCTTTAAAAAGGAAGAAAACTCTGACCTGTGCTACAACATGGATGAACCTTGAGGACATTATCCTAACTAAAATTAGCCCTTTACAGAAGGACTGACACTGCGTGATTGATTCCACTTATATGAGAAACCTAGAAATAATCAAATTTAGAGGCAGAAAGTGGAAGGGTGGTTAGCGAGGGGCTGGGAGGAGGGAGACATTGAAAGTCATCATTTACTGGGTACAGAGTTTCTCCTCAGATGATGAAAAAGTTCTGGCAATGGTCGGTGATGATAGTTGTCCAGCAACGTGAATTTACTTCACACTACTGAACCGTACACTTAAAAATGATTAAATAGTAAATATTATACGTATTTTACCATGATTTAAACAGAAATGGAAAGGTAGAATATTCAGTGAGTCATCAGTTGAAAAATGGATGGCATTTTTCACTTTTTAGCCAGATGTTTTGGCGTCCCACAGACATAGCCCAAATGAAATGATGAAGGATTGGGGAATTGAAGCCAGGACGCTGGGGTCTCAAGTGACGGCCGTAATTACTGCATTTCATTTCCTGTATATAAGGCAAACTGAGTTCAGGACCAAAAGCAATATTCCAAGGGGCCGTGATTAATTGCTCCTCCTGTGTTAAACAGACCCCCTCATGGCTTTTGCTATTGTTCTGCACAAGTAATTAGAGAAGTTTCCACCGCAGAGGTCATTCTTGTGCATGTCCTGATGGAGGAAAAACAAAGGCAATTTCTGCTTAGCGTTTATGTGGAATATGCTAATCCACGGTTACATAACAAACCTGCGGGTTGAACTGGGGAGGGGAAGGAACAGCCCCGAGGCCTGCTCCAGGCTTTGCACTGGCCTCTCACTCACCCGCACCATCTCGTCCAATTTTCTCAGTAATTCTATGATGTATGTGTTATTGCTTCTTTCTTTATACATGGATCTCAGAGAGGTTTAGTACCTTTTCCTGAGACACACAGGCAGTGAAGGAAGAGTGGCTGATATCCAGTCCTTTTAAGCTGTTCTGAACTCTGCGTAGTGACAGGCAATAGTAACCATGGTTTTCCGGGAATCCATGTTATTCATTCATATATTTATTCACCCATCCAACAAACACTTGTTCTTCACTTCCTTATTCCAGACACAGTAATAGTCTCTGCAGATCTAAACATGAATTATCTGTTGCTATTTCCAGGGCTTTCCATGCTGGTGACCAGGAGAATCACAGTGAGGACAAGGAGTGACGTGGATCCAGACCACCTTGTACATGATGTGAGGATGAGAAGTCAACAGACAGAACAATGAATAGCAGGCATTTCAATCACAAAGAACCAAAACGTCCTCCGTAGGACCCTCAGAGCAGAGGAGAGGCAACCGAAGAGGAAAAGCTTTAGGGGTTTACTTGGCTTATTTGTCTGTTTGTTTGTTCTTTGAGACAGAATCTCACTAAGTTGCCTGAGCTAGAGTGCAGTGGCATCACTGTAGCTCACCGTAACCTCAAATTCCTGGGCTCAAGCAATTCCCCTGCCTCAGCCTCCCAAGTAGCTGGGACTATAGGCACCTGTACAACACCAGGCTAATTTTTCTTTTTTTCATAGAGATGGGGTCATACTCTTGCTTGGGTTGGTCTCAAACTCGTGGCCTCAAGCAATCCTCCTGCCTCAGCCTCCCAGGGTGTTAGGATTACAGGTGTGAGCCACTGCATCAGTTGGCTTTTAAATATTATTCTGAGGTAGACAGTGAATGAGGAGCCGCTAACATTCTTAAATGAAAAAATGATGAAGCAAATCTGCAATTTAGAAAAATCATTGTGATAATTCCATTAAGGGCAGGTGGTGGCTGGCAAATTTGGAGGCAAGGAGATTGTATTCATTTTCTGGAGCTGTCCTAACAAATCGCCACAAACAAGGTGTCTTCAAATAATGGAAATTTATTCTGTCACTGTATGGAGGCTGAGTTCTGAAATCAAGACGTCAGCAGGGCCATGTTCTATCAGACGGCTCTAGGGCAGCGGTTCTCAACCTGTGGGTCACGACCCACATGAACTGTATTAAAGGGCCGCGGCATGAGGAAGGTTGAGAACCACTGCTCTAGGGAAGAATGGGTTGCATGCCTTTTCCTTAGAGTCCGGGGTCACTGTGATCCTTGGCATTCCCTGACTTGCAGAAACGTGGTTCAGTCTCTACCCCTGTCATCACATGGCCTTCTCCCTGTGGGTCTGTGTGTCTTTTCTTCTTCATGAGAAGACACCAGTCATATTGGATTTGGAGCCCTTTGCTATCAGACCTTGATGACATCTGCAAAGGCCCTGTTCCAAATAAGGTCACTCACAGGTACCAAGGGTAAGCTGCACATATCTTTGGGGGATCCATAACTCAGCTCATAACAGAGACCCATCAGAGGACACTGCAATTGGCCAGCTGAGAAAATGAGCAGCTGACCGGCAGCACAGATGTGGAGAAAGGAGTTGATGAGAAATAAAACTCAGCCGAGCCCAGCCATGAAGGTGAGATTCTTGTGGCCAGCGGTCTTCCTGTGCCTGGCTCAGGCTGCAGGGGTGAAGGAGAGGAGTTGTGATGGAGGGAAGAGGGTGCGGGTGGTGGGGTGTCAGGACTGTGCTAAGCCCGTCTTTTGACCTTGGAGAAATACTGTTGAAAGGGATCATGTGGATTCTCCCCTGTTTAAAATGACAGAGCTCTCTGTCGCCTGTAAGATAAAATGCCGACTTTGAATTTGATGCTCAGAATCACCCAAGTCTGGCTCCCAGCTCTCTCTGCAGCCTCATCACTCATGGCCTTCCTCTCCCCACCATGTGCAGACACACACACACACACGGCAGTCGCTCACTCCATTCGCTCAAGTTTCCATAATACGCGTGCCAGGAACCACACCATCCTTCCGAATGAGACTTGTCAGTCTTATCTCGTCTGCGTCCACCCAGCGTGGAGAATGCAGTGAGGGGAAGCAGATCCTGCCCTTTCCCAAGATGTGTCCCTACCTCCTGAACTGCTACTTGCCTCCATTCCTCTGCCTACATGTCGCCCTCAGGGAAAAATGAATGAATCCCTCCCACCTCCCAACTCCTTCCGCTATTGAACAGGCGATGTGCTGTTGCATCACCCACGACTGCACCACCAGTCTAGAGAAACTGCAGAAGCCAAGTTCTTTATTCTACTCATCTTCACGGCTGCAACGCCTCACAGGGCCTACCCTAGAGGTGCTCAAGAAATATTTGCTACAGAAAGCTAACTGTGTGGGCTCTCCGAGGGAAGCCGCTAGAGTCTACTGTGGGGATCAAGTGTAAGGGCTTTGAACTCAGACAGCCTGCAGTAGAGTCCTGGCTCCAGCACTCAGTGGCTCTGTTCATTTAAGGGGATTTTTGAACTCCTTAAGCCTCCTGTCCTCCCTTGAATAGAGAGCTCACAGCAGTAGGGCGACTGCGATGATTCAGTGAGCTCAGGCACAGAAGCATCTATCGCCCTGCCTGGCATGGGCTCAGAACCAGGTCACTTCTCATGGGCAGTCCTCGGTGGCCACCCAGACTTTCTGATAGCCAGCTCTCCTCCTGAGGATAGACCAAGGTGGCTTGTGAGTCTGTGTAGACTCAGCCCTTCCCATCATTCTCTTGCTCCCAGGTAACCACAGAATTAAGACCTAATTGAGAGGAACATGCATGCTTCTCTCTGCTTCTTTACGCTACAGGTATTGGGCAATTGTGAGACACGAGAATGTTATCGAGGACCACTATTTTCAGCAGAAAACTCCAGGAAGGCAATAAAACCAAGAACATTCCAAGAGAACTCGTGTAGGAGTTGAGGGAAGTGCTGCACAGCTTGCAGACAGGGTGGCGTGAGGCTGCGGCAGGGGCCCGGCTCTGTCTCCTGAGACTAGGCTGAGTGACTTGTTCTCCCTAACTCACATTGTCTCAGCCTTGTCATACCACTGTCATGAGAACTGGAAATAATATGTATAAACTGACCAAGCCAGTGGGTGATGTACAGCAACGATTCAAAATCCAGTACCTCTCGTGTTCTTCCGTCCTTTGAAGACGGTGGTGGGGTCAGAGAGGTGAATTGCACCCCATGACCTCAACCTCCCCTCTGGACACCAGGGGAGAGCTCTGTGACCTGACCCTGGGAGGCCACAGGCAAGGCGCCTGGACCCGGTACAGCCCCACTCATTGGTCCTGCTGGATTGCCAGGCCCAACAGGCTGAAGCTGCAAAGTCCACACAGAACATGGACTTGGGCTGGGGTTTGGGGGGGCGTGTGAGTCTGGACTCAAACTCATAAAGGACCTAGGAGGACAAGGGTAGGTGGGATGTGGGAGGAAGAGGTTTGGACGCAGGAAGTCGCCCCAACACAGGGCTGACTCTGCGGTTTTCACTTGGGCATCTTGGGGAGTGTTTGCCAAAGAACACAAAGTATAATAAACTTCCTGGGGGAGATGCAGCCTTAAAGAATCCAAGGGCTCTTTTATTTTTTATTTTTTTTTTTATTGAATCATAGCTGTGTACATTAATTCACTCATGGGGTACAGTGTGCGGGCTTCACATACAATCTGACATATTTTCATCCACCTGATTGACATAACATTCATGAGATTTTCTCATTTACTGTGTGAAAACATTTTTGATCAGCATTTAGAAGTTTTCTCCTGACCCTTCAACTATGCACCTCAAGTGTGATCTCACCCTTTATCCTCTCTCCCCTACCCTCTCCTTCCCCTTCCCTCCCTCTCCCCTTTCTACAACCCAATTATTGCACAAGAAACAAGGATTTTTCAAAACCAAAAAATTAAAGACAACAAAAGGTCACCAATTTCAATATAAAATTGTACTTGCAAAAGTGCAGTGGGAAAATTTTTCAGTCCATAAAACTACTGTGAATGTAAGATATGCTCACTTAAGAAAATACACAGGCCAAGTGCGATGGCTCATGCCTGTAATCCTAGCCCTCTGGGAGACCAAGGTGGGTA